>BQNB010096155.1:0-24394 GCA_026074375.1 Tanacetum coccineum
TGTGATTTCCCACTACGCTAGCAACGGGGTGGGTTTTCAAACTAAGAACACCGGTCGTTGGTTGTGATATCCTACTAGGGAGCGAGGCCTAGGTAGGTGTTCAAACTAAGCAACGCATTCCTAGCTTTAAGAACTTATGATTATAATGATGAAGATGTTGCAAAAAGTTCTACAGTTAAAATTTCATTCTTTAAAATCAAGTTACAAGTTGTTGCTTTGAGTCATGATTCATCTTGAATTACGACTATGGAAATAAGTTGATCTATGGTTGAGTTGAAATGAGTACACACATTTAAATCATATATTCATGTTGGGAGTTAAAAGTTCACAAGTCATAAGTATGAGTGCTTAGCATTTAGACTTATATTGACAAATGATCTTGTTTAATTGCTTGGTTTGGAACTAGTGAAAAATCGGGGACGATGAATTTATCCATTCGGACATCCGTAGATCTTTCTATGGGCGTTTCTCATTCTATGATCCCAGTGTTGATTAAATAAAGGAAGTCAAACAGGTAGTCGAGAAAAGAAAAAGAAAAATCCAAAAATATTAGGGATAGTTAGTGTACAAATAAAAAATGGTGAAAACGGGACTTGTCGAAGCTTTTGATTCTTTAGTTTCCCTTGACGAACACTTTGCTACTTTTCAAAGTTATTAGTCGAGGGGGATTGAGATTCTTAGGTTTTCGTAAATGTTTACTTCATAACATTGCGTGAGGACACGGCAATACCTTAGTATGGGGGATTTTGGTATGTGCTTAATTACACATACCTTTTACCTTTAAAAACGAGCTAAAATAACCAAAAACGGACTTAAAATGCCAAATATATGCTTGTTTTGCTAATTGTATTGTGCAGGAACGGATAACTAAGAAAAGGACAAAAAACAAAGCCAAAACGACAAAACCGGACTCGGAATGGAAAAGACTGTGAAAGACAAAGCCAAATCGAAGCCGAAAAGTCAATCAAGTCAAAAAGTCAACAGAAAAGTCAACTGGTCAAAGACAAAGTCAACCCAAGTCAACCCCGAAGCCAAAAAGTCAACACATCAAGAAATATAAGTTTAAGGGTTGAAATTGCCAAACCCCTAAACTTATATTTATAAGAGAAAAGAGAAAATGAAAGGCAAGGGTGCAAACTGCCATTTGAGCAAAGTTACACCACAAGGGCTTAAACTGTCAAGTCCTAGAAGTTTTAACCACCAAGGACGAGTGGTGCAATTATTGATATAACTCTTGGGGACTGAATTTGCCAAGTCCCCAAAAGTTATAACAATACAAGGACCATGGATGTAACAAGTTATATAACTTTGAGGGGCCATGTTTGCCCAATCCCCAAAAGTACACCCTGTCACCCCCAACCTGTTATAACAACTTTCTTTTCCCGCCCTTTTTGAACAAAACCCACTCACGGGTTAACACCCCCTTCTTTTACCCTGCACCTCAAAAATCCATGGACAAACCATTCCCCCCTCCTCCACTTCCTTTCCCAGCTACAAATGTGCCACGTTGGCAATCCAAACCCACACATAACCTCATCTATGGCTAGAAATACTCGACTTGGAGACCAAGGACTATCAAGGGCTACGATTTGCTTGGTATTGCACTCACACAAGTAGCACATCTCCTTTTATGTGTATACAAGAAAGCACAAGAGCTCGAAGACAAAAAGGGAAGACACAAGACTTAGTCGTTTTTCTCTTCCTATTTAAAGGCTTATGTAACAGCCATCGTGCTAGATAATTTTTAAGTAGTTTTAAGTTTTAAGTTAGTTTTATGTAATTTTACAAATGTTTAGCTTTTAAAAAAGTTCCTTTGTACCAGTTCTTGTTTAATGAAAAATTTAGTGAAGTTTTTATTTACATTGTGTTGCTAAGCCCTTTTATTCTACTCTCTTCTTTATCTTACAATCTTTTTTTTTAAAAAATTTCTAAACAAAAGTAGAGGGAAATTCAAAAAGGAGCAAGTTACTGTTTGATTCAAAAAGCTTGGAAGAATGAGCTAAAATGGAAGGCTTATTGGGTTTATAGCTTAGTTAGCTTATTTATAAGCTGGGTAAGAGTTTAGAGCTTATTTAGGTCTTCAAGGGATCCTTTTTGACAAAAGGATCAAAGGTAAATTTCTTTCAAATTTGGCTTATTTACTGTAGCAATAAGCTAACTCAGCTTATTTTTAGATTATTTCTGTTTTTTTTTTGCTTATTAGTGTGTAAGAATACTTGTTAAGTGCTTATCATTTCATTGTATGCAATTTTAAGTTAAAACTGTCAAGTATAGTTAATACTGTCCTAACTTAAGCATCATTTAAAGTGCTTAATTTCTTTGCTTTTTATCTCTTTACTGTCTTAATTAGTTTAAGTAGTATTAGTATCTCAAGAATTTCAGTTTAAGTTAATTTTTATAAGTTTTTAAACCCTTTTTCAAAAATTAAGGGGGTGTTTGGCATAAGCCTAAAAACGGGTCAAAATGGTTTTGACTTTGGGTTAAGGTCATTTAGTCAGTTTAAGCACAAGTTTTAAGCTACTTTAAAGCTGTTTTTAAAACATTTTTAGTTGGAAAATTGTTTTTCAAAAATATATAAACCCTCTTTGAAACTGTGAGACTTTTAAAAACACCACAAGTGCTTATTTAGATAAGCACTTGTGAATTGGAGTTAAGGGTTCAAAAAGTGTGTATTTTGTGTGTTAAAAACAAGCTGCCACAGCCCTTGGTCTTTTGACTTTGTGAGTCAAAAACCACCAAGGTTTTTAGTGTCACAGTTTTTAAAAATCCAACTCCCTTTTTCACCATCAAAAATAAGCAAGCTAAAATGGTTTTTAAAGGCTAAAAATTGGTGCACAAGCTGTTTAGCTAGAGCACTCAATCTGTTTTAGCTTATTTGTGTGTTTAGAGCTTATTTGACAGCTTAAAATAAGCTGTCAAATAAGCCCTTGAGATTTGCCTTAAAGCTCCCCTGGTGCAAAGGGGAGACTTTAGGCTTATTTTTCTCAGCCATTAAGAGCATTTAAGCCCAAGTTATTGGCTTATTTCAAGAGCCAATAAGCTCTTGTATAAGCCTCTTGATTTTCAGACCTTAGGAAGCTCATTTGTGTGCTTATTTTTAAGCACAAACTTGCCTTTTGGCTGTTTTCACATGGCTTAGGTGTAGGGACTGATTATTTTTCTTTCTGCTTATTTAGCTTATGTCACTAGCTTATTTTAGCTCTTAATAGCTTTTTAGATTAGTATAAATAGTTGTTTAACTTATTGAGCCTCTTTCCTAGCTTATTTGTCCACACAATTTAAGCATTTTTGCCTTTAAGCCCTTTTAAGCCAAACTGCCACTTTTAAGCTGTATTTTCTAGCTTATTCTTTTGATAAAAGTAGAAAGTGCATTTGTTAAAGTTGTTTAGTATAAGCTCATTAGTAACTTTCATGTTTTAAGTTTTTGCTAATTCTCAATTTTTCAATAAGCTAAAAATAAGCCAAGTCGCAAGGTCTGTTTGGAACTTTTCCATTAGTTCAGGGGTACCCGTTTGCATTGTAGTGTAAATTCATAATAGTTTGCCCGCCTACCCTTTAGTCTCGTTTCTTACACTTTCTACCCTAGACTTTTCGAAAAAAAATAAAAGGGGAAAGACACTTGGCCCGGGTGAGCAAGACTCGAACCCGGGACCAAGCGATACGATCCCCTTTTAACACACACCCTTACCACTGCGCCCTTGGGTCTTTTTCGTTAAAGACTCAAGGGCTTGTGTATTTATACACAATTTGTCCCTTTAAGCTTAATAAGCTGTACAAGCTTATTTTCGGGCTTATTTGTTAAGCAATTTTTTGTGTTTTATTTTTCGTAGGATTGTCAAGGTGTAAAGTATTTTTAGAAAATTTTTCAGAATTTTTCGTAATCATTTAATATTTTTTATAATTTAATTTCGTTAAAAGTTTATTTAATTCATAAAAAATACAAAAATTATCAAAAAAATATTTTGCTTTTTTAGAAAATTTTCTTTTGTCATCTAGTTTGTAGGAAAAATATAAAAATTTTCGTAGGGTCATTTTTACAACTTTTCCCTTTTTAAAGAACGGTCCGGGTGCGGGATTTTGTTTTGACTCGTTTTTGGGTCAAACGAACTCCGTTTTCGGTCTAGTCTTTTTCATTCTTCGTTATTTGATCCCTAGAGTAGTTTAGAAGCAAAAATTTCTTCGTAGGGTTATTTTTAAAGGACAGTTGTCAACCTATCCCTAGTACCCGGTTAACCCTTAATTCGACAGGTCGGCCTACTATAAGGTCTAACAGGATCTACTCTAGCCATCAACACTACCAAAACATAGGGATCATGCAACAAGCAATAAAGATATCCATGTAAACCAATGATCACACAATGAGATCAAAAATAAATAAACGAAGTATAATTAACAAATTAAATGACAAGAATAAAAATTAAGCATAATAAATATCAAACATCAACAAATTAAGCTGAGATTAAATAAATCATTAAAAATAATTAATCTAACTGTAATAGTTGAGGAATCATGTACAAATCATGCTAAAATAGTGCTCCCGATCTTCTAGTCGGATCCCGTGGCGAACCCCGAAGGGTTCGACCTATACCCGAATCAAGCAACCAAGCTAGCTGCTCTTTTTTTGTCTTTTGTGTTGGTAGAAGAAAAAACACAAGAATAATAATGAATTGGGAATCTGGTCATTCGATATATATGATAAATTTTATCTTTGGAACTTAGACCACTTTGGTCCCTCATCGTTGTTTAAGAAATAACCTTCATCCTTGAAACTTAATAATATTGCTCACTTTTAGTCCCTGGACTTTAACTAACTACGGCATAGTTAATATGTCAAACTACACCGTAGTTCTTAATGACTCAACTTTCCATCTTTGGTATAAAATAGCTACGACGTAGTTAATACGGGCCAACTACGCCGTAGTTGTGACGTCATCATAATCTCATTTCCAACAATGATGAGCTACGGCGTAGTTATTGTGCCCAACTAGGTCGTAGTTCTTCTAAGCTTGATACTTTTCTATTGTTTTTCTTCTTTAAATATATAGTACCCCTACTAAATAATATAGTAGTGGTACTATTCTTCATTTGGCTCTTAGTTGCTTCTTGTAGAGATTTAGTAAACTTCCTATGACTTTAGTACCTCTACTAAATAAAATAGTATCAGTACTATTTTTGGTCATCTCTTGCATCTTTCCGTTCCATTTCCTTAATTACCTAGAACCTGAAATATAAACAAATTAAGTACCAGATTCATATAAAAATGATAAACAAAGCAATAGACAAGGGAAATTCATATAGAAAAGTATTAATTATTTGATATTATCAAATATCCCCCCACTTGACTTCTACTTGCCCTCAAGTAGAAATTTTTAAATAATTCTCAAAAAGATATCTCTCAAATTAACTCGGAAGATATGAATTTAAAAATCACCTAAGCTAGAAAATTTTAAACCAAGCACCTCACTAAAGGAAAAACGAATCACACTCATACTCTCACTAATCTACGTGTTTCATTTTTGGTGATCACTCAACTGATCAGTCATGGCGAGTATTCTATCATAAGCTTAACAAGGATACTAATCTCCACCACTAGAGTCTAGATGCAACTGCTTAAAAAGGCAAATTAGGTGACACACAGGCTTAAACAGGGTGAATAATCCTAACCTATACCTATGTTCCAAAAAAGCGACAAAACTACACATGCTCGTCCAAATCCATGAACGAGACACCCGTGATTGCTAACTCGAGCATCCTAAAGGTTAAAATCACTAAAAGGGTATGATAAAGACATGGAAAGCACGTTTAATTAGTGTTAAATAAAATAAACACATAACAAATAGTTTCCTAAGTCCATAGTCAAGGCGTCACCAATCACATTCAATCCCAAAAATGAAATTCGAGGGTCAAAAGTCAAGGGGTCTTAATAATACACGAGTTAATGTGTATGAAATGTAGTATAATGCCTCATAATCTCCATAATAAGTAATAACAAGGAATGTAAAACGCATTAACTCGGCCTTCATCATCAATGAACAAAAAAATTATGCGCTACTATTTAAATTTTTTTAGGTAAAATTGGCACATAATCTAACAAAATACCTCCAAAATCATGTATTTCTATCTCCCTTCCCCCCACTTGAGATGTACAATGCCCTATTGTACAAATAAAATCCTAAATAGAAAGGAAAGATAGAAATGGCACAGGTTTATAAATGATACCAGTTTACAAACATCAAAATGGATATGTCTAATAAATGCCAGCTGGACAAGGTGGGAATGCTACCGCAATACTACAAGGCATAAAAGCTAATTTATATCACTGATCAGTTCCAAACTAATAATTAAACTCTTGCTTGCATGCTTTTAATTCTATTTTTTTGTTTTTTATGCAAGACAAGGATACAATGAAAGAAAAATTACAATACGAACACATATATAGAAGAGCACCCCCTACTTGAGATCGACTATCAACTAAACCTGACTTTTCTTCAAATACACTGTGTCATGACCCGCGACTTTTACCAGCGAAACCAAAATAAACTAGCGATTCCCCGATGATAGACTAAAGAAACTACGGGGTAGGCTAGGTGTAAGGTGTAACGAAAGAAACATATATTTGGGTTTAAACATAAGGAATGGCTCAACAGGCTGTACTAGGGGTATCTTGTACTAAAGATAAGTGCAACAAAGGGTTTAACATGGGGATTGACTAATCAGTGTAAAAAGTCAATATACACAAATATAACATAATTGGATGGGCTATTTGGGGTTAATCCTAAAATTTTCCTTTTATCCTAGGTACACCGATTACACTAGGTGCAATGCTCATTATTATGGTCTCGAAAAGATATACCAAGGGAAGTTCTAAAGTTTACTACATCCATCGACACACTTATTTTTATGTAATTTTTATACAAGGGAAAACAAAAAGGTTTATCCTCACAAATGGAATTATAAGGGTTAGCTGTGCTCAACAAAGTTTTAACCAGTTAAGTAATGAAAAACATTTTAAATTTTAGTAATGAAACATTTTTGAGAAAAAACTAGAAAGATAAAGGCAAGTATAATCAGATGGGTATCTATTTCTAATCCCTTCCCCTACTTGAATCAAACTTAAGCATAAAAATTAAAAATAGAAAGGGTTAGAAATGAAACAGAAGCACTCCTCTGGGTTTGCTCGGTATGATAAAGAGACAACATGCTCTAAGACATGCTCCAAGTCTGCTTCCTCGAGCAACATCCACCACTAACAGCTCATCATCCTCGGTATAACATCCAACTAGTCTGGATTGACATGTTTCCCTATAGTTAAGTATCAACCACGCACCACTACACGTACATCAACCTGTATAGCTACAAGGAAAACTAAAACCAAAGCATAATTCTAGATAAAAGCTATCATAGCATAAACTGTACAAACTATACATACTAGAAATGAAATAAATCCTAATTCACTTTCATAAGAATTACGGTTGCATTTAGCGTATGCAACAAGCCTTTTAAACCGCTTGGTGGCCCGAGTGGACGAGTGAAGTCTCGTGAGGGTTTCCAAGGAACACACCCACAAAGTTCATTTACTAATTATACACGGTTTTGTGAAAGTTTAGATTATTTTTAAAAATAATTTCTTGTTGCACGAGAGAACTACGACGTAGTAAAGGGTGTAACTACGCCGTAGTTAAGTAAAAAATAATCAGGCTTTAAAATCTCAGGCCAACTACAGCATAGTTAAAGGTTTAAACTACGCCGTAGTTATAGTTTTCACAATAAAAGTTTTGTAACTTAAGCCTAACTACGGCGTACTTTGGTTACCCAACTACGCCATAGTTGCAGTCTGCAGCTACAATTTTCCACTTAACCTCAAGCCGAGGTGATTACGAGCTTCCATTACTTAACTCTACTATCCTGCAAGTGAAGTTAGAAACACACAAAACCAAACTTATATGAAAAAATGAAATGAAACAAACAAAATTAAAAAGATAGGCATAAGGTGCCTCCCACGAAGCGCTTGTTTTTGTTCGAGTCACGAGCTTGACTCCACCCCTATTTACTAGGTAATAAGGTGTCCATCCTCTCACTTGGAATCAATTATAGGTGGAAGTAGCCGCAAACACCATATAGGTGTAAGTGTGCTACGGGGTAGGGAAATGATGAATTAAAATCATACCTCACAGGAGATGTTATTTCCCTCCAATTCTTACCGGTTTTGGTTGTCGATTTTGCTAATTGGCTTAGTTTGTATAGTGGATTCATTTGTAAAATGACGGTCTCATGTTCAACATTTGTCTTCACGATACACGAGAGCACCTTATCTTAGTAAAAGATGACTCATTGTCTATAGCAATTAGGCGCCCGAGTTCCTCAATATCCTTAGTAGGGTTAAAATCAGCCTCCTTATCAACCATGGTTACATTCAAGATCTTGTCTTCGAATTCTTCCAAAAGCTCATCCGAAATTGATTTATTAGCCGATGCAACATAATCTTTATTAGGTGGTGTGGTGTGTATGGTTTGCGGGATCGAAGGTTGTATCACGTCGTCCATTACATGAGGAACCTGTATAGAAATACTATCAACATCATTATTCGGTTCCTTGTCCTTTACAACCTTAACTTCATCAGGGGATGGAAGTAGTGGCACACACGTTTGTACCACAGGGTCAGGTTCAGGCAAAGTATGTACGTGAGGTGTGAGTATCTTCCTAAGTCTTTCTACGTCCCCGACCATAATATCCCAAATGTAATATATACCCCCTTCATCATACTCTTCCACTTTAGCTTCCTTAAGTTTCCTAAGGTTTTTGACTCTCATTCAAACCCAGTTGTTATAGTCCTCTTCAAAGCTTAATTCTTTATCATCTGGTTAAGGATTAGGTGTGTATGGCGACTGATTATAAAAAATAGGTGTAAAATAGAGGAGTGATCATTTAGTAGATTTTTCCTTAGACCTTGCTTAGCTATGTATAGTTCATATTATGCTATTGTCATGCTATCAATGTCCACTTCATCGCACATATTAGAAGACACTAAACCATCCTTAGTGTATGGTTGAGCAGGTTGGAAACAAAGATGCAGAGGAGGTAAGCCATGATACTTGTTGATCTCGATATCCTCATGATAATGTGGATAATCAAAAGCACTACTCTTATCCCGTGAAAAGAGTTAAAATCTGCCACTTTGGTATGCGTTTAATTACACATACCTTTCACCATTAAAATCGGACTTAAATGACCAAAAACATACCAAAAATACCTTGTATTTGTATGTTTTCATCTATATTGTGCAGGAAACGGATATCCGACAAAAGGACGAAAAATCAAGCTAAAAACGACAAAACTGAGCACAGAATGGAAAAGCGTAGAAAAGACAAAGTCAAATCGAAGTCAAAGTCAACCCCGACAAAGTCAAAGCCAAGAAGTCATCAAGTCAAAGAAAATACGACTTTAGGGACCAAATTTACCAAATCCCAAAGTTGTATAACAAGGATAAATACTACAAGGACTGAAGTTGTAATTATGCCATATATAACTTTAGGGGGCCAATTCTGCCAAACCCCTAAAGTTATATAACAAAAGGACCAATTTTGCAAAACACCTATATACCCTGAGGGACTGATCCTGCCAATCCCTTCAAACTTTGTACCACAAGGGACTGAATTTGCAAACTATATATATGAGTTGGAGGACTCATTTTGCCAAATCCCCAAACCCACCATCAAACAGACATAACAACCTGTTTACCCGCCAAAAACCCCACCACTATTCATGCTTCCCTGTCCCCCCTCCTCGTGTACTGTTCACCCCAGCCAAACCTGTCACTTTCTCCACTCACCCCACCTCACTAAACACCAAGCCACCTTGGCAATCCTAAACCCCTCTATTGGTTCAAGGAAAACAACAATTTATCAAACGGCTATGATTTTACCCTTGGGCACAAAGAAATAATTGAAGGCCAAGATCACTTTGGACATCTCTCTCACACAACAAGCACAAGGCTTGAAGCCTCTCAGAAAAGAAACACAACTCAACTTAGGGTTTCAGTATAAAAAGCTTAGAATAGTTCAATGTAAGTGTGTCGAATTTTATTGAGAGTCAAAAGCTTGTAAAACATTATTTGTACCCATTTTTATTACTGTCTTTTTAATATATTGTCTTTTAATACTTGCAATTTACTTATTGTCATTTTTAAGTTTTCTTAAATTCTTATCATTTAAACTTATTGTTTTTAAATACTGTTGTTTAAGCTCACATATAAGCTTTTAAGCCATTAACAGCCTATATATAAGCTTATTTCATTTTCAGTCAAAATTCAAAAAAAAATATACAAAAAAAAAATCATAAAATCTGTCCAAAGAAGCATTGGAGCAAGGTTATAAGGGAAGGCCTTTGGTTTAGTGCCTCATGGGAGGCTATAGGATTTGTTTTTAAGCTTTGGAAAGCTTATTTCATAAGCCTTAACTTGGACCCTTTGTAAGTTTTTAGTTTTTCATTTTTTGCATTTTTGCTTATTGCTACTGTTCATTAGCTTATTTGTTCTTATCTTGTTGCTTATCTAGCTTATTATCTGTGATTTATGCTTATGTGTCTTATTTTAGTGCTTATTTGTCCTTAGATTGTGTTTTCTTTTGAAACTGCCTTATTTGCCATTTAAACTGCTTATTTTTATATTGCTTATCTGAGTGCTTATTGTTGCTTGTTCATTGCTTATTTTTACTTATTCTTACTTAGTTACTATCTGTTTTTAAGTTTCCATGCTCAAATCAGCCTAGTTTAGTTTAAAATTTGATTTTAGCTAACTAAAAGGGTGTTTGGCACAAGGTGTCAAACGGGTCAAAACTGATTTTAAAAGCCATTGGGTCATTTGGCCATCTTTGGCAAGTAGTTTTAAGTTATTTTTGGTCTGTTTTCCATATATTTCAAGTCTTTGAGTTAGTTTTTGAATTTTTCTAAGTGACCTTTAAAAAATTGTTTTTCAAGACAGTGTTGATATAGCTTATTTGATTTAGCTTTTTACAACATCTTTTGAAACTTGTTTTAGTGTTCTTTTTAAGCTTCAAATGCAGTAGGATAACAGTTATTAGGATTACTTGTTTTTTTTGTTTGTCTCAGAATTTATCTTTCAAGTTTTAAGTCACTTTTTCATTTTTAAGTTTCAGTAAGTTAAAATTAGTTTTAGTTTTCAAAAATTTGAGCATAAGCTCTTTTCAAGCCATACTCCATCTGTTTAAGCTTTATTTTCTTTTTGTAGCTTATTTGCTAGCTAAAATTTTAGGCCTACTTATTACTAGTTTGCATTTTAAGAAAATCCAAAAATTGCATACTCACTGTCTTAGCTGATTTCCATTAGTTTTTTCTTGACTAAACTTTGTTTCAAACTCTATTCTTTTTGCTTATTTTAGTAGCCACTTGGACCAGCTTTAAGCTTATATAGCTCATTAAGCCATAAGGTTCCATCCTTGGGCTTAAAAATAAGCCTTAAGTTGTCCCCTTGGCTGTTTCGTCTATTGTTTTTACCATTATTGTGTATTAAGATTTTATTTGCTTTCTAGCTGCTTTTCCTTTGCTTATTTTGCTCATTCTTGCTTTTTAGATGTAGTTAAGCCCTTGTATTTGCTTATTTGCCATTGCACTGTGCTTATTAGATTTTTATAAGCCTAGCAGACTTAAGTTTAATTCTAGCAGTACTAACTCTTAAGTTAGTACTGCTGAGAGTTTTAAGCCAATTTCTGGCTTATTTGGCTTATTCCATTTGCTCATCTTTTGTTCCTAGTTGTTCATTATGCTTGTGTATTAATATGCTTTTGCTTATCGGAGTTTTTCATTAGCTTATTTGTTCTTTTAAGCCTCAACAGTTAAGCTCTTAAGCCCTTAGTTAAAAAAGCTCATTTCTGTCCACTTTTTGTTGCTTATTTCCCAGCTTATTTTTAAGTTTTTAAAAAAGTATCTTTTTTAAAGTTGCTAGTTTTTGTGTGCCTTTTAAGTTTTAAAAAAAATTAAAAAAAAATAGTTTTATAAAAAGAGAGAGGCTAAGGCTCGAACCCTGGACCTCCCCCTTTTCAAAGCCACCCACACTCACAAACTCATACCGCTGTGCTACAATAGCTCATCCGGTATGAGTTTGTTTCTTTAAATATATAAGCCCAAACAGCCCATTAAGCCACCAGCCACTTTAAGCTTAATAACAGCTTATTTATAAGCTAAATTTTCAGTTTTAAATTTTTCTTAGGATCTTTACAGCTTAATGCATTTTCCCTAAATTTTTTAGAATTTTTCATAATCATTTATTTTCTTTTAAACTGTTTTTTAATTATAATAAATTAAATAAAAATCAAAAAAATATTTTTCTTTTTTAGAAAATTTTATTTTATCATTTTGCACTTAGGAAAAATAGAAAAACTTTCGTTGGGTCATTTTTGCACATTTTGAGTTTTTAAAGAACGGGATTCGGGCCCGGTTCTCGTTTTCTTCGTTTTTCAACTTTTTAAGCTTCCGTTTTAGAATTTTCTTTAATTTTTCTTTTAACTTAGTTATTTTAGATTAGAAAAACTTAAAAATCACTTTAGGGTTTAATTTTTGATAATTTAGTTTTTTTTAAAACTCGCGTTTTTACGTTTTCGTCTACGTTTTAGGTTTAAATCATTTTAGCTTTTGTTTTTAGGATTTCCTTAATCGTTTTTGCATTTTAATTAGAAAAACCAAATCCAAATCTTTTTCATTCAAACATCAAATATCAAACCGACTCTCGACTTTCCAATTCACGCCTCGTTGGGAAACGACCCGGGAATACAGCTTCCTGGTTTTATACTACAATTGAGATTTTTGATTAATTATTCCTTATATATATTTATTTATAATTATTTATATTTATATATATTAAAGGGTTAATTCGTCAAGAATCACTCCTCATAAATAGTTGGATTTCTTTTGGATCGAGCACTCTTCCTTATTCGCCTTTCCATCTTGGCTTCATATTCCAAGTACTCATTCAGAGTCATGTTCTCAATATCAGGCTCTATTTCCATGATTCCTGAAAATCAAACACGAGATAACAATAGATTATGCTCTTACAAGGAGAACAATAGATAACAAGAAATAAAATATACTGAAATAAATATATACAAAAACTCAAACTAAAAATCTATTTAGCTCCCCGACAGCGGCGCTAAAAACTTTATGCGTATTAATCGTTTAAATTAATTGTCAAGTTTTAAAATTATAAAACTCGATTCACTATAGTCTACAACGCACTAACGGGCAGAGAACCCGATCGTATGTAGTGTAGGTCCGGTAAATCCGAGGTCGACCCAAGAGCTAATGGGCGGTCTATTATTTGAATTTAAAGGTTGTCATGTTTTAAAAGTTATTTTGGTGATTAAATTGCAAGAAAATAAATAACAAGAATAAAACAAGTTTTATCAATCAAAGGAATTAGTATAGTGGTAAACGACTTAGAAGATGAATGCATTTAACTAGTTAAACATCCTAAGTTCAATTTTGTGATCTCAAGTGCAATGTCTAATTCTTATTTTATATGGTGTTAATATCAACAGATCCGATTGTGCATCGCAACCTATCCTATGTATCATATGATCTCAGGTCCTTGTTGGCCACGAAGGGTGAGTATCCAGTATACAGTGATTAGCCCCTAACTATCCTAAAGACCTGTCTAATGCGAAGTATCCGACATCCTTGGCTATAAACCCTCCTAGAAGAATTTCCCAAATTTTATAAGTATCTATCATACTGTAGGCGGTAATATGAGCAATCCCTACACTAAGGACAATTGTCAACCTATCCCTAGTACCCGGTTAACCCTTAATTCGACAGGTCAGCATACTATAAGGTCTAACAGGATTTACACTAGCCATCAACATTACCAAAACTCAAGGATCATGCAACATGCAATAAGGGTATCCATGTAAAACAATGATCAGACAATGAGATCAAAAATAAATAAATGAAGTATAATTAACAAATTAAATGACAAGAACAAAAATTAAGCATTATAAATATCAAACATCAACAAATTAAGCCGAGATCAAATAAATCATCAAAAATAATTAATTGAAATCTAATTGTAATAGTTGAGGAATCATGTACAAATCACGCTAAAATAGTGCTTCCAATCTTCTAGTTGGATCCCATGGCGAACCTCGAAAGGTTTACCCTATACCCGAAGCAAGCGGCCAACTAGAAGATTAGGAGCACTATTTAAGGTATTTTGCTGACTTTACCTAAAACAACACTAACGGGCAGTGTATCCGATCAGTTGTAGCTTCGTTGGTAAGTAGGGTGTCGATCACTAAGAGCGATAATGTTAATCCTTAAATCTATCAGTGTTTTAGTCATAAATTAACCTATGATATTCTATATGTAAATTAAACCTTAGCTAACGTAGAAAGTAGGAGGTTTTCAGCATGAGAGACTTGCACTAGTTTTGGTTTGTTAAAGCAAGGGTAAATGGAATAACACACACAAGTTGACAATTAGAAGATAGAGAAGTGGTCAAGCCTAATGTAAGGAAAACGTATTAACAATATTTAATCTAATCAAAATGTAGGTTTTGTTTATAAGTACAATGATTTTCTTATCTCGTTGTTGATATATCATTCCTAGATTGAGGCGGAGCTTCTTCCTAAAACCTAGACATGGCAATTCTGTCACAATTAACCATATCTGCATAAAGCATTCATAGTTGATTATAATCTATCTTAGGAAACAATAATGGCGATCTTATGAAATCCTAGCTCATGAAGACTTTACTAACTTACTACTTAATGGCTCTTTATATACTAGTAGTCCACTTGTCCAAATCTTTACTTATAGAATCAGAACATCATTTGTTAATCTTAGGTCATCTGCTAGTCTAACTTGGTCACTAAACTAAGAGCAAAGACAATACGCTATTTGTGGTCCTATTCTTCTAGGTATATAAATTGCAGATATGGAGAGCTATCACGGCATCTAGCTAACTCTCTATTTGTATTCTTAGATCCAGTTGAATGATAGGTCACATACTTAAGCACATAAACGAGTATAAATTGATAAACATAAATCAACACTCAACTGATGAGGAACAATCAATATAAACATAAACCAAACATTAAATTGTCATAAACATGGCTAATACCTAAAGGTATTAGCCAATAATCATTGTAACAAATACAAATGCCATAGACGAACGATTAAGGTAAACAAACCAAATTGATGAATGATACTAAAAACCGAACGTGTATTTCGAGTATAATAATTTAAAAGATCTTTCCTATGGATTGATGGGCGTTGTGAGACCTTCGTAGCTCCTCTTTTCTTCTAAAGGTCGAACTTGGTGGTTACTGAATTGATCAACCTTCAATGGCCTCTATTGCTTGCCCTAAATTCGAGTTTAGGGTTTGTATTTATAGTCTTCTGAAATTCGGTCGATACGCCATATCGGACTGTCTCGATACGGCGTATAGGGGTTTCTTGGAGTGGGGACCATGTTTGATATCTTCCAGAATATTCTTTAAGCTTATCTGTGAATACGGCGTATGATGTCTCCTGGATATGGCGTATAGGTCATTAAGTCTTCGTGGTCTCTTGTGAAGTTTAGGCGCAGATACGCCGTATCTTCCTTGATAGATACGGTGTATGAGTTGTCAAATCAGTAGATTCTTGATTTTTTCGTTTAAGCCTTAAAATGCGCGTCTTTTAGTTAATCTTCACCAATTGCTCCATATTTACTGCAAATAACTAATATAAGCAATTAAGTACCAATCCATGCATAAATAATGTAAAATGAGCAATTTAGATGGAATAAATGATGCAATAATATAGACGTTATTTGATGTCATCAAATATTTCCCCACTTGAATCCTACTTGTCCTCAAGTAGACTTTAGAAAATTTATAATAAAATGTATCCCAACCTGAGTTTAGGACTTTTTTCGTTAAGTACTTTTTCGTTAGATTACTAGCACACGACCAAACACCTCACGAATAGGGAAAATGAAAACACTCAAATCACTCAACTAATCTATGTGGTAACATGTAACTAATTTGCTCAATTGTTCGGTCGTGATGAGTATTTTATCATAGGCTTGGCAAGGATACACATCTCCACCACTAAAGCTAAGGAGTAACAGGTTTAAAAGGGTAAATTGGGTTAAGGGTTTGATCACTCTTTCCAATCTCTATCGATACAAATATTCTAGAAAAGGCGAAAAAATCACACGTACACATCCATAACGATGGAATAGACACATATGATTGCTTTCAAACCTTAACTCGAATAAGCTAAATAATAGGATTAGCAGTCTTCACCAAAAGTCGTAAACCAACAAGGGTGACAAACCACATATACACATCCATAACGATGAAATAGACATACATGATTGCATTCATTCCCCCACTCGAGTAAAACCAAGGGTCAGGACGAAGAGTGATATAGGGTATGGATCTTCTAATCCTTCACCAATAGTAATAAACTAACAAGGTGGACAAAATCACACATACATGGCCGTAATGACAAAATAGACATTCTTGATTGCTCGCATCCTCATTCGAGTAAGACCAAAGGTTAGTGATTAGGAAAGGGAAAATAATTAGTGTTAAACAAAATGAAACAAAACAAACAGATTAAGTCCAAACAGATAAGGCATAAAGTTTCTAGTTACTTTCCTGACCATCCCTTGAAAATGACACAAAATGATGAACTAACTCACGCTTTTAACACGAAACAATCAACGCTTTGGAAGACACGAATTAGACTCAAAAAATGTCTCAATCAATAGATCAATGAAAACAAACCTTAATTGGCGCTCCCATAACGGTCAACTCCTAATCATCCCAATATACATACTATACAACATCTAGTGGCGATATCTACCACTTTATACATACTAATACATAGTTGGTTTATATTACGTACCAACTCTAATACAACAATACTCTACAAACAACTTTTTTTGTATTTTTCTGATTTTTTCGATTTTTTTTCATCACTAAGAACTGAAAAGCAAATCTAATGTGTAGAATTTCACCATCTCATGACTACGATAAATCCGAATAATTAATATACGATCATAATAACAAAGTAGTAAAAAGACACGATCAAACTACTACTTTTACATTCCCATTGCATTATGCAATTTCCCGACCTAACCATGGATAGAAAATCAACACGTGCCCAATTGTGTTGTGTAATTTCCCGACCATACCAGAGATAGAAAATTAACATCTCGACACAAGAAATAGAATAATTTACACAAAAGCAACTAGCAACCAAAAAAGAAAAAGGACTTAATCTAATAGGGTAGGCTAAGGTGTAAAGGTGTAACGAAACAAATATTTAAGGTGTATGAAAAGAAAGGAATGGCTCGATAGGGTTTTCTAGGGGTATCTTACTCTAAAAATGAGAGTAAACAAAGGGTTTATACGAGGGTTAACTAACCAGTGTAGTTAGTTAATATAACAACATGTATAGGTATTTTGGTGTAATCATAGAAATTTACCAATTTAAAAGTGTCACTCCATCTATTAAAAATAGTACTTATTATTGTGGTCTCGAGTAGATATACCAAGCCAAGTTCTAAAGTTTACAGCATCACCGACACATTTATATTTTTGTGGAATTTAGGCAAACATTTAGAAACGGATAAGGCTAAATTCTCACAATTTCTAAACACGGGTTATGTGTGCGGGGTCATACAACTAATAATTTCACAAAAGTATGCTATTTTTTAAATTTTGGTATAACTTAAGCATTTTATTATGAAAACATGGACAAGTAAGTGTTCCAATTCTCCTCCATCCACTTGAGATATACAACGACCTCGTTGTATAAATATAACATTAAAAACAAGAAATTAAAAAAATTAGAACGAGAAACTCCCTTGAGATTTGCTCGGGGCATGATTTACCATGTTGCGTTTATGAGCAAGATTGTGTGTGCGAAAGCGGGTCTGAATACCAGCATGACTACGACACACATATAATTACAGATAATAAGCATCCTACCACATTTATCTTTTCATCCACAAGGTCTGTATAACATATAAGAAAACAAATGCAATTCTATCTAGGTGTATTCATTAGTTAGACTCGAAAATAAAAACCTAAAACAGTACAGGAAGTCCATACGTCATATCCCAAAACCAAGATACGCTGTATAGAGACCTGTATTAAAAATCTCAAGTACGGGTCAGTCGTCTAATACGTGGTATTCATTTAATGAATACGCCGTATAGATTGAACTGACAATAAAGTTTTAAAATTAAAGAAAAATTAAAACTGGATAACGTCCAGAAACTCAATACGCCGTATCCTTTGGAGTTGGATACGCCGTATAGAGAGTCTAGGAAGACAGACTCGATATTAAAAAATAAATCCGGATTGTCTCTCGGTAAGCACTTTTCTTTACAGCATAAGTCTTTAAGGTATACTTTTCTTTAGCTCGTCATGTTTTATTTTCCTTGAACTCGATAATTTCATCATCCCCCTTGTCGAAGTTCCCTTCGTAGTATTTCTTCAATCGTTGTCCATTGACCTTAAAACTAACCTCGTGTTTATTGGTAATTTCCACAGCCCCGCATGGGTACACGGTCTTAACCGTGTTTGGTCCATACCATTTTGATTTAAGTTTCCCGGGGTGTAGTCTAAGGTGATAATTAAATAGCAGGACCTAGTCTCCTACTTTAAAATCTTGATCACCGCAAAGCCTCGAGTCGTGCCATTTATTGGTTCTTTCCTTATAAATCCTAGTGTTCTCGTAGACTCTGTCTCTTAATTCAGCTAGCTCGTTAAGTTGCATAAAGCGATTTTTACCGGCGGCTTCTAAATCCGCGTTGCATTGATTGAGTGCCCAATATGCCTTATGTTGAATTTCTACCGGTAAATGACATGCATTTCCATAAACCAATCTAAAAGGGGTGCATCCAGTAGGAGTCTTGTAAGCAGTTCCAAATGCCCATAATGCATCATTAAGTTTTTCTGACCAATCTTTCGGGTTGTACCCTACTGATCTTTCCAGGATGTGTTTAATGGCTCTATTGGTAAATTCAGTCTGTCCATTAGATTGAGGATGATACACGGTTGATAACTTGTGAGTCACTCCATATTTTTGTAGAGCTTTTTCGAGCTGGTAGTTACAAAATTCCGTTCCTCGATCACTGATCAAAGCTTTAGGGACTCCAAACCTAGCAAATAATTCTATCAGGAATCTAACTACCATGCGTGCGTCATTTGTAGGAAATGTTTGAGCTTTCACCCATTTAGAAACATAGTCAACAACTACTACTATATATTTGTTTCCCATTGAATCAGGAAAAGGTCCCATAAAGTTCAGCCCCCAAATATCAAATACTTCACATACCTGGATGTTGTTCTAAGGCATCTCACTCCTAGAGGATATATTTCCTGATCTCTGGCATGTGTCGCATTTCATCACATAATCTCTAACGTCTTTGAAAATACTAGGCCAAAAGAACCTCGACTCATAAACTTTTCTTCCGGTAACAGAGGCACTATAGTGTCCCCTAGTCGGTCTAGAATGACAGTGTGTGAAGAATTTAGAGATTTCGTTTCCAGCCACACATCTTCTCATTATGTTGTCAGGACACAACTTGAACGCATAGGGCTCATCCCAGAAATACTTCTTCACTTGAGAGTAAAACCTCTTTCTTTTTTTGAATGTCCATTTGGAAGGAATAACTTTTCCGACAAGATAATTGACATAGTCTGCATACCATAGCTCAGTGTCATTGACCTTAGATTTTAACATTATTAAATGCTTGTTCGGGAATTCATCGTCGATTTCCCCTTCGGATAATATCTCTATATTTGGATTTTCAAGTCTATACAGGTGATCCGCGACTATATTTTTTGCCCCTTTTTTGTCTTTTTTTTCAATATTGAATCCTTGAAGTAGTAGGACCCATCGAATGTGCCTAGGCTTAGCATCCGGTTTATTAAACAAGTACTTCAAAGCAGAATGATTAGTGTAAACTATAGTTTTTGCCAAAATTAGATAGGGCCAGAATTTATCGAATGCGAATACCACTGAAAGATGTTCTTTTTAGTGGTTATGTGATGCTCCTGAGCATTATTTAAATTTTCACTGGCATAATAAATTAGTTTAAATTTTTTGTCAATCCATTATCCTAAAACAGCCCCTACCGCATAATCGCTAGCGTCACACATCAGTTTAAAAGGTATGTTCCAATCAGGGGATATTATGATGGGTGCAGTAGTTAATTTTTCTTTTATAACATTAAATGCCCTTTTACAGTCGTCAAGAAAATCAAATTTTGCATCTTTTAGCAAAAGTTGGGTCATTGGTTTTGATATCATAGAAAAATCCTTAATAAACCTTCGGTAAAAACCCGCATGCCCTAAAAAACTTCTAACCCCTTTTACATTTGTCGGGTAGGGTAGTTTAGTTATTACATCAATTTTAGCTTTATATACTTCAATCCCAAACCCAGAAATTTTATGTCCCAAAACAATCCCTTCTTTTACCATAAAGTGACATTTTTCACAATTAAGGACCAAGTTGGTTTCCTTACATCTAGCAAGCATCTTATCTAAGTTGGCAAGACACCAGTCAAAAGAGTTACCGAATACAAAGAATTCATCCATGAATACTTCCATAAAATCTTCCACAATATCATGGAAGATTGCTGTCATGTATCGTTGAAAGGTTGCAGGAGCATTGTATAGTCCGAAAGGCATCCTCCTATAAGCAAACGTTCCATATGGATAATTGAACGTTGTTTTATTTTGATCTTCCGGTGCAATGGGAATTTGAAAGAACCCTAAAAACCATCAAGAAAACAATAGTATTCATTTCCCGATAAACGTTCTAACATTTGATTAATAAATAGGAGAGGAAAGTGGTCTTTTTCGGGTAGCGTCATTTAGTTTATGGTAATCGATACAGACTCGCCACCCTATTACCATTCGTTAAGGAATTAGTTCATTATTATCGTTTAACACAACGGTCATTCCTCCTTTCTTTGGAACCACATGGATGGGGCTGACCCAAGGGCTATCCGAGATTGAGTAAATTAACCCTAAATCAAGTAGCTTAACGATTTTATTTTTTACTACATCTTAAACTTTAGGGTTTAAACGCCTTTGGGGTTGAATGACTGGTTTGAAATCATCCTTCATCAGGATCTTATGAGTGCAAAATGATGGACTTATCCCTTTTATATCTGACATTTTCCAAGCAATTTCTCCTTTATGCTTCTCCAAGACCTGCAAAAGTGACTTTTTCTCCTTTACGAATAGTTTAGATGAGATAATTATTGGAAAAGATTCATCACCATGTAAGTAAGCGTATTCTAAATGAGACGGTAAAATTTTCAATTCAGGTTTCTTTTCATCAATTTCGTTAGCACTTGCTGAATAAAGGTGTTTGTTTTTAATCTTACAAGTCTGTTCTGCTTTTTGTTCGACCCGATACGCCATATTAGGGGAGTCAATACGTTGTATTACCGATTCGACATCAGAATCCTTAACCAGTTTTCCTCCCACAGAATTACATTTTTCTAGATCCCTTTGATTAATTTCCTTCTCTAAACCCTTTACTAAAAATGAGTCTATGTGGTCTCCTTCTAATAATTCTTGGGTTTTATTACTAATGGTGTCATCTAGGTTGTCGATACCATAACATTCATCATCCTCAGAGGAGGGGTTTTTCATAGATTGATCCATATCAAAAATCACTTCATCATCTCCTACCCTAAGTGTTATCGTTTTATTAAACAGATATCATAGCTCGGGCGGTAGCTAAAAAGGGTCTCCTAAAAATTATAGGAATTCTAGAGTTTTCAGGCATGTCTAAGATGACAAAATCAATAGGGAGGACAATCTTATCAACTTTTAGTACA
This sequence comes from Tanacetum coccineum, assembly GCA_026074375.1. Lineage (NCBI taxonomy): Eukaryota > Viridiplantae > Streptophyta > Magnoliopsida > Asterales > Asteraceae > Tanacetum > Tanacetum coccineum. The sequence continues at coordinate 21,869 of BQNB010096155.1, forward strand.
TTTTCTATTATTCCTCTAGGATATTGTATTGATCTATCTGCTAGCTCTAAGCTCATTCTAGTTGGTTTCGGTTCTCCTAAACCTAATATCTCGTACATGGTGTAGGGTATCAAACTTATACTAGCTCCTAGAGCTACAAAAGCATTGTCAAAATGTAAATTACTAACTTGACAAGGGATAGTAAAACTCCCTGGATCTTTTTATTTTAAGGGAAGTTTGTTGAGAAGGAGGGATGAGCATCTCTTATTCATTGTCATGGTACAAGCCTCTTCAAGTCTAGATTTGTTTGTCAGCAAGCCCTTCAGGTATTTGGAGTATTTTGTCATTTATACTAAAGCTTTGATGAATGGAATATTTATATGGAGTTGTTTTAGGTTCTCTAAGAACTTTCGTTGCTGTGCTTCTTTCTTTTTTGTTCTCAATCGGCTAGAGAAAGGAACCGATGGTTGTTGTGGGTTTATCGGTGGTTTGGTGTTTCGTTCCAAGATGATTTTAGGTTCCTTGTTCACCACAGCCTCCTCAGGCTCTTCTTGCTCATTCGGTTGAAATTTAAGGGGTTCGTTTCTTTTGAGATTAGATTCATTGATTTCTTTATTATGATTAACTTCAGTTATTTTTCCTCCTCTCTTTGTTATTCCTTTCACTTCGTTCCTTGAAACCAAAATGTCACTTATCTCTTTTCCCAATTCATGCATACCAATTTTCAGTTCACTCAGTAGATTGTTCTGTTATTTTAATAAGAGCTCGTTGGTGGTTTAGAAATCCCCGATGAATGTTTCAGTTTCCTCATGTTCATGCTTCCCTTCTTCAATAAACTTATTTAACATCTCTTTCATAGTTAATACTCTTTTCGGGTAATAGAATTGGTGAGGAAAGAACCTGGGTATGGTACCTAAAACCAAAGACATGATTCAAAGTAAAACTAACCAAATTGATGAATGATACTAAACTAACCAAATTGATGAATGATTAAGGTATTAGCTAAAAATCATTATAACGAATACAAATGCCTGATAAGTGCTATATTGTATACATAAAATACCCGGGATTTTGCCAATAAAAGCCAAATAATGCCAAAAGAATAGAAATTTGTATGCTTTTGTGTCTATTGTGCAGGATTTGATATGTAAAGACAAAAGGAAGCAAAAACGACCAAAAACTGACAAGAAATGAAGAGACAAGACAAGAGTGAAGAATGGAAGCCAATCTCAAAAGCCGGATTAAGCCCGTGAGCAAGAAAAGTCAAAAGTGGGTCAAGATTATGAAATAACAAAGTCAACTCTTGAAGAAAATGACTTCTCTACCCTTTGAATGAGATGGGAAATTACCAAAATACCCTTGGGCCAATTTCTTTTATACCCGGATACATAATAAACCACAAAGCCCAAAATGAGCCCATAATCCAAGCCCATTTCATGTTCACTAAAACTACAAGGGCCAGAAGTGTCAATTCCGAAACTGATTTTACATTACACTTATACAAAGAAAAAAGAGGGACTACTTATGAAATTAGCCTAAAGATTCAAAATGTTACAGCCCTTTCCCCGTTCCCTTTTCCCTCTAACTGTTTCCAACCATATTTCCCGCCCAAAATCCACACAACCCAAACCAGCCTCTCCTTCTTCCCCAGCACTCCTACTTCATTCCCACCAATCACAAATGATCACCACGTCATTTGAGACACCTGGCAACATTTCATTGGCCCGAACACGTGGCCAAAGCTCATCAACGGCTACAAAGAAGTTTAAAAAGATCAACGGCTCACATTCCATGGAAGATTCTAGAAATTCTCACTTCTCTTCTCCATTTCTCTATAAATAGGACACTTAGGGTTCATTTTAAAAAAGTTAGTTAGTGAGTTTAATTTTCAGTTTGTATTTTTCATTTTCTTTTAAGCTTTTCAAATCTGTTTTCATTCACTTGTACCATTGTTATTTCAGCTTGTACCTTTTACTTTTGATCAATAAAATCCTAATCTCAGTTTCCTTGTTCTTTGATTTCAATTTTAAGCAATCTTTACTTCATAAGCTCTCATAAGCTCTTTTGAGCTTAAACTGTTTTTAAGCTCAATTTCAGTCAAATTCTAGTTAAAAGTGTCTCTTTCACTCTTTTTGTTCATTCATAAGCCAGACATGATCACTTGAGGTAATTTGATTCTCTTTGGAAGCTATTTGGAGTAATAAGCTCTTAAAAGCTTATTGAGCTTTTAAGCTGGGTTTAGAGGCTAAGGTAGCCGTTAGGAATTTGATTTAAGGCTGCTCATTCAGAAAGAGCAGCCTAGTAGCCTGAGACTACAAAGTCAAGGTTTCATTTCTTATTTTCAATTTAGTATAAACTTAGCTTAATCAGATTTGCTTATTGCTTTTCATTTGTGTTCATATATGCTTAATCATGCTTGATTAGTTGTTTTTTTATCTGTTTTGAGTTTTCATTGCTTAGATATTGTTGAATCTTTCATTTCTTAAAAATTGTTATTAAAGTAGTAATATCTAGCTGAGAAACTAGCATTTTTCTCTTAATAAGCTA
>BQNB010096156.1:0-10097 GCA_026074375.1 Tanacetum coccineum
CAAAAAGTAAATTTTTTTACCTTATTTTGTCATTTAGGTATTTTCTTTTTATTTTATTTTCTTAGATTTGCTTGAGGGCAAGCAAATTTAAGTGTGGGGAAATTTGATACGCTCAAATTGAATATGTTTTTAGGAGCGTTATCATGATTTTTGTATATGTTATTTGGCTATTTTTATATGATTTTGTTACTTAATTGTATCAAAGTGTGTTTGCAAGTCTATTTGTAGCCAAGTACAGGAAAACAAGCAAAAAGGATAAAGAAACGAAGAATAAATGAAGTTTTATGCAAGTACGAAGAATCCCTCGTCAAGAACAAGCTCGGGAAGCATTTCAAAGAGAAAATGAGTCAACCATATAAGCTTCCAAGGCCCAAGATAGAGTTAAAGTTAATTTATGTTGAAGAATAAAGACCCACGACCAAGTACCACACATTTAGGAAGCTTAAACGAAGGAATATTGGAAGTATTGTCGTTACCGACACACCTTCACCATTTTGGCCATAACTAGAGCATACGAACTTCGTTTTACTTGATTTAAGTGGCCACATGAAGCTAAGAGAAAGATCTACAACTTGGGGCTGGAAATCATGACCAGAAAACCATGAGCCGTCCGGCTAGGCTATCTAACCGGGCGGCTAGACCTTCACTGACTTTTTCTAGTTGACTTTTAATGCTTGTTTTGATACCTCATCACTTGGGAACGATTAAGAACCTTGTAGGCCTTATTTCCTTGCATTTTTGATGACCCTTGGAGCCAAAGAAACTTTCTTGGTGGCCAAGGCCATTTCAAGTATAAATAGGAGTACCCATACCATTGTTTTTCATCATCAAATCATCATTCTCTCTTCTAAACATCATCCCAACTTCTCCTCCACCATTGAGGATGAATTTCCACCATTATATCTCTCCTAAAAGATCACACAACCTTTGCCAAATTCAGAAGAAGGCTCAAAAACATCAAAGAAGGTGTTACAGATCGTTTTCTGGGTTGGTACGAAGCGTATAGTCGATTGAAGGCTAAAGGTTTCTCTAAATCCTTCCATTATCTATTTTAATCATACTTTGGTAATTTACTTTTATATTTTTAGAATGTTTATGATTGAGATGATTGATGTTACTTTGAGTTTTGTTGAAATAATCATGGAGTAGTTTTCTTTTACTTGTTTGGAATGATGTAAACATTGATGTGGCGTGTTTGGATCTTTGCAATATAGAATTATGATTTGGCTTATGAGTTTGCTTGAATTGATATGTGTCTTAACAACTTGTTGGTAAATCATAATCGGATCTATAGGTCGAAAGGATTTCTTGTTATGAATATACAAGTTAATTTGACTCATAAAGGTTTAATCAAGAGTATAGGTCGAAAGAGCTCTTATGAACAAATTGGTAAAATCATACTTCTCATAAATGGCTTGTAATGAATCGGTTTATAATAATGTTCATAGGTCGAAAGGGTTTGTTAATCTAAACCGTGTTATATACAATTTCATGATATTACCCATTGATTGGAATTGTGTGACTTTGATTTGTTTACTATTGCTTAAGTATCTACCCAATATTCCAACACTCTGTTGATATGAATACTGGTTTCAAACAAGTAGTTTTATTTATATTGTTTTCATTCTTGTTGAATTCGCATAATCATCATTTTTGTGTTAGTTGTTACTTATATGGTACTTTGGGACGTGACAACTAATTTACCACTTTCGTGTTATGTGTTATTACATAGATTCTTCATAATCGAAAACACTCAAATTCTAGTGAACGGCCTCAACTTACCACAACAAACTAACTACATACGAAAGGGTCATACTTGCCCGTGTTTTCTTAGCTTATTTTGGTAATTTGTGTTATAATATAAAACTAGTAGCCGCGAGACACATCAAGTCAGCACCTAAGTTACGGCGTAAATGCTCCATCATGCTTACGCCGTAACCTATATCGTTAAAGAATGATGACTTATCCTAGTCATTATTACGGCGTAACATCAACGCTAGTGTTACATCGTAAAACAATTTAAGCCTGGAGTATGGAAGTACACATCAGCACAGTTACGGTGTAACACATACATAATGGTTACGCCGTAAAAAAGTCGATACTTATAAATAGAGCCCTCATTCGGCATATTCGACATCAACCCTTCCACCATAGTATCAAGGGGTGAACCAAGCTTCCATAACCCAAAGAATTCCCCCAGAGGTCCAAGGGAGAAGTCACTACACTTAATTTTGTATTGAATTGTTCATAAACGCATATTGTAAGACTAATGATGATTCAATCCATGATTCCTTTCATTTATTCTTGCTGTGTTGTTACCATGAGCGGTTAAGCACTTCTTGTGCTGGCCTAGTTATGAATTTACTGTTGTTATGTTGATTGTTTCCTGTTTAATTATCGCTTTATTAGATATCCTTTTAGTCTGTCATTGATCCCTGAGTTTTGGTAGTGCTGAGGGTGGTTTAGATCCTGTTAATTCTATTATTAGGCGGACTAGTTAAACATGGGGTTAACAGGGTACTAGGGTAGGTTGGCATCTATCCCTAGTGTAGAAATTTAGTAGATTACCACCTCTATCGCATTAAACACTTAAAAAGCGCAGGAAGTCTTTCATAGAGGGTTTATAATCTATCTAGGTTATAGACAGGTCTTTAGGCTAGTTGGGGTAACTTGGATGCCCTACCTTTGTGACTTGCAGGGGATTCAAGATCGCAGGAAGTATAAGGCGGATCTCAAATGCCAATTTGGGTCTGTTGATATTAGAACCACTAATAAAATGATACTTAGACATTGCACATGAAATACACATCATAACAGTAGTAATGAAATAACTAGGTTAGCATGCTTTTCTCTCTGATCACTTCTAGCTATTTACTTTTTGCAATTTACTTTCCCGTTAAATTTCAAATCAATTCAAAACCACTTTTAAAACGTGACACTAATCAAATTAAAACTAATACAACTTAGCTCTTGGGACAACCTCGGATTTACCAACTACTGCACTACATACGACTGAGTTCTATGCCCGTTAGTGCGTGTATACATCGGTAGATGAGTTTTATAAATTTAAAACTTGTTAAATTAATTTAAAATAATTTACGCATCAAGTTTTTGGCGCCGCTGTCGGAGAGTAGTTTTATTGATGAATTATGATAAAAAATCATGCTTTACGTACTAATCGTCTCTTTTTCCATAAGCATTTGTCATAAGCAACAGGTTAAGACAGTAATTTACAAAACAAGAACCGATTTACTGCTGATGGACGCGGGAACCCTTATCTCCCGCAATGGAACAACGTAATCGCAAAAGAGTCGAACTTAGCGACTCATTAAATAAACAAAAAATGCTAATTAGGAGACAACCCGTGAGGTTTTTGATTTCAACAATAAGTTATTTGTTGTCTTGGTCGAATTAATTATTTATGTCCATTTCTGATATCTTTGAATGTGAAAAATCAAAAAATATATCTTGTGTTAAAAATACGATTACACCGTATCTATGTCTGAGAGTTACGGCGTAATAGGCGAAATTTAAAATTCTAAAACAGATAAACAGCCTGATTACAACGTAACTGGGCCAATCCAGTTATGGCGTAACCAATGTCTAGGGTATAAAAAGAGGGCTAGCTCAGTTGGCCACCAAGATTCCTTAGGGGCTTAGAGAGGGGATGTTTGGCTAGGGGAGGTCTCAAGTTCGAGTCCCACCTGGGAGTTTTACCCCTTCAGGCGGAATAGGAGGAAGTACAGGCGGGTTCAGGATACAGCATACTGCCCAATTGGATGTCACTGCTGGATCTGAACAACTAACAACTAACAAGCCGTTCTAAAAAAAGAATAGGGTTACGGCATAAGCAGCTTCCTTACCACTCATTTTACCTTAAACTCTCTCGGTAAAAATCACTTTTTATTGTTTCAATCCGATCAAATCAATCTATCATGACTGGTAAATCGTTCTTGCCCTGTTCTTTATGTTTAATCTCGCTATGATGATCTGTATCTTGTTTTTAATTATCTATTAATTGATCAATTTGATTAGTGGGAAGTATATTTCTGTTTATGCATAATTGGTTAGTAATCAAAATGTTAAATTAAGGGGATGCCACGTTTTTGATATATCAAATGTTAAGCTAGTGTTTGGATTAGGTATAAGGTCGATTTATAAATTGACATTATTACTAAAGCTCTAAATAGGGTAACTAAATTTAAAAACAACTGCATTAAAAGAATATTTTATAATGGGTTTAGGAAGTCTGCGTAAGCAGTGATTACGGCGTAATTATGGGGCTGGTTTACGACATAATTTTTTGAGTTACGGAGTAATTGAGGAAAAGATTACGCCGTAACTACCTCCTGATGAGAAAATTTCAGGAGTATGGGATTACCACTTTGATTTATTTCGCCGTATAACTTTTATAATATTACTTCTCAGGTTCTCCCCACGATTGGCTCAAGTTTAGCAACCGTGATTTTTCACAAGATAGCCGAATGGAATTTCGTGCCAACTACAAAACCATGCTAGGAAAGGAAATTAAGGGTCCCGAGGCCCTTGACTTCATTGATTTTGGTACTATGCATGAGGGACAAGCTCTCTAGAATCTTGATCAGTTCTGTCACGTTAGCTATAAGAACAAGGATAGGTCTTTTACTTCTCAAGCTTGGAATAGGCTTTTTAGAATCCAAGAACCAGTGATTCGGGAGTATGTCTTGGAGTTCTTGTCTATCTTTAAGTTTAAATATCATGTTATGGAGTTAGATATTGTTGATACTATGGTATTTCAATTGGGGGGAGTTAAGAGAAGCATGACTATGAGGCAGTTCATTCTGGCACTTGGATTGTATACGGAAGAGGAAATGAAAAACAACCTGTTTGAGTTCTTTCGTGATGCGTGTGTTCGAAACAGACCTAACAACTACAACCCCACTGCCTAATGCATTGATATCATAACCCGAAACGATTATGACAATCACTACCCTCCATCCTACACCATCATAAAGAACCTCATCCGTTGTTTAGTTCACAGGTTGCTCACCTTGTCTGTTGCAGGTGGGCACAATGTAAAGGAAAATGTCACTCTGGAGGATTTATTCTTTTTGCATAGCATGGATGGAGGGGCTATGGTTGATGTTCCCTGGAATATTGCTAAGTTCTTGTTTGATAAGGCAAAGGGAGCTAAGAAGAAGAGCATGATAGTTGGTGCATAATTGATTGGGAGGATTGCTAGGTATTCTGGGTTGATGACTAGTTCTTATCTGAGGAGAGTTACCTTGGGTCAGGGAACTACACTACTTAACATAGTGAAGTTGGTTGAGCTTGGTATTTGTGGGTATAATGGATTGGGTTTATGAGAGTTAGTTGATGATATGCTTGATAAAAGTGAAGACGAGGATGCAGCGGCTAAAGCTAGGAGAGCTCAGGATGAAGCGGATGGGTGAGGCGTCGCCCTAACATGAGTTTCACCAATAGCATTAGAGCAATGTATGATAGGCTAGGTGACATTGACTCTAACATTTTCAAGTTGAGCGATGAGGTTGAAAACTTCACTACCGTAGTGTCTAGAATGTCTGAGCAGTATGATCAGTTTTATGGAGAGTTCGACTATGTGGTTAGAGCAGTAGAGGTTCTATACTTGAGAGACTGCTCACTTGTCGTAGCTACTCTCCTATCATCACATTGACCTGATGCGTATTTTCTTTTAAAATATATTTTTATCAAGTTTTAAAATTATAAAACTTGATCTACCTAACGACGCACTAACTGGCAAAGAACCCAATCGTGGAAAGTATAGAATGGTAGCTAAGTTGTAATTAGTTTTAATTTAAAGTGTCACGTTTTAAAAATGGTTTTTGAGTTGATTTAAATTAAAATTAAAAGAACAATAAAAATAAATAACTAAAAGCAAAAGGATAAGAGATATCAAGAGAGAAAACGTACTAACCTAGTTACTTCATTACTATTGTTATGAAAATATTTTCAGGTGCAATGTCAAACTATGGTTTCATTACTGGTTTCTAAGGCCGATAGACTTGAATGTGCATATACAATCTATCCTATACTCACTGTGATTCCGAATAAGTCCAGAATCATCTGGGAGGTAGGTTATCCAGGTTATAGTGATTAATCTCAACTATTCCCAAAACATATCTAATAACCTATTAAGATTATTAACCCCCTCTAAAAGAGTTCATGTGCTTTTTAAGTATTGAGTAATAAGTGCGGTGACCGGTTAGTTCCTACACCTGGTTAGGAGTTAGTGATCCTCCCTAGTACCCATTGGATCCCATCATGACAAGATAATCCCCTATCATGCAGATATATCTATTAATGGGCGCAAGCTTAGAAAAGCTTAGGTTCCAAACCACCCGTCTTACCTAACAATACCTAATGTTAAACGGGATAGTTTTAAGGAGAATTTCTCATTGAAACCTTAATTTAATAGGAACACAATAATAACAAAAGTAATTACATAACTACATAACTAGGCCAGCACTTTAAGTGCTTAGCCGCTCATGGTAACGGAAACACAGTAAGAGATTGAAGAAATCATATATCGAAAACTCATAATTCTTACAGGATTTGTAATTTGAACGATTAAATACACAAAATAAGTAAAGTGTGATATCCCTTGGACTCCAGGTGGAATTCTTCAAAGGTTGGAAGCCTTTGTCGCCTCTCCAATTGGCTGTGGAGGAAGTGATGTAAGAATAGCTTGAATGAGGCCTCTATTTATAGATATCGAAACTGTTACGGCGTAACCAGTAAAGGTGTTACGCCGTAACCAACTTACACGACATTCCATAATTAAGCAGCTGTTACGGCGTAACCAGATATGGTGTTACACCATAACCTTCATATAACTTCCATATGTACGTGATCTTCATTCCATATTTGTGGATCTTCATGGTTACGGTGTAACTAGATAAGGTGTTATGCCGTAACGATAACTTTGACAAGATTTCCTTCCAAATATAAGGTTATGGCGTAACTAGATATGACGTTACGCCATAAAGTCTTCCTTGATCTTTGTACTTGATTAATTTATGTTACGACGTAACCATTTTCGGTGTTACGCCGTAAAATTCTTCAGAATTTACACTTTAAGTCCCTTTCCCTTGTTTCTTGTCCTTTCCTGTATTTCACCTGAAAACTACAAAATAGCAGAAAATATCTCATTTTCGAGTGTTAGTGAAATATTTGCAGGTATTTTAGGGGGTATTTTGCCACCAAAAAGTATTAAATATTTGATGTTATCATAACCACACCTGCTATGATGGAGCCCGATATTCTTATGTTCTTAACATTCCAGATTTTGGTGCCTTCACTGATCTGTTTGGCGTGTTTAGAACTCCCGGTGCTGGACCCTCTACTTCCCACAACTTCGGGAACGACATGGACGAGGAGTGTCTCCTCAAGTGTTTTTAGACCAAGAAACAATTTATGCTTTTAAATAAATCTTATGTCTGTAATAATTCAAATTTGTAGGATGTTTTATCTCTTTATTTATGTTTCGTTGCTGACCGTTGTGTTTTAGCATTGATAAAATTGTGAGCACAAAATAAAGTTACGGCGTAATTGACTCTTATATTTAAGCCATAATCACCAAGGGCTACAGCATAATTAGGCCGATCCAGTTACGCCGTAATTACCCACAAGAAGGAAATGCAGTATCAAGTTACGACGTAACTGGGCCGATCCAGTTACGTCGTAATTAGCCCATGAATGGTGAATTTAGAAGAATTGAGGACCTCTTGTCTAAGAATCTTATGAGGGGAGTTTTTTAGTTCTTATTTCTATTTTCATTTACATTTTTAATATTGTACAATAGGGACATTGTACAAACCAAGTGGGGGATGGGAGTAGAATTACCACTTGACCTATATTTGCCTTCGATTTTCTAGTTTTCTTTGAAAAATTATGCCAATTTTATAATTTTTTCACATGTTTTTCTTACTAAACTAGAATAAATCTTTGCCGAGCGCACTATTACCTTTTATTCAATTGGTGAGGTTAAGCCTAATGATTTCATTTTCATCTATTATACAAAAATCCACCAAAAATATGAGTGTGCCGGTTGTATTGTAGACTTTTGAACTTGGCTTGTGCATCATTTTGAGACCTAATTGATTAGCAGTAATAGACTGTTTAAGAAGGAAACACTTAGGATTTTACCCCAATCAGCCTATATGTGTGTATCTATCGACTTGTTACACTGACTTGTCGACCTCCTGTGTAAAACCCCTTGTTGCACTCACTTTTAGTGCAAGATACCCCTAGATCACCTTGTTGAGCCAATCCTTGTTTGAACCCAGTATGTTAAATGTATCCTTACACCATTTCCCCTTAGCCAACCCTGTAGTCTATACTTTCTCTGTGTTGAAATCTCTGGCTACTTAAGTCCATGGTTTGGGGAAATGGGTTCGGAAATTTTACGCGTTCATGGAAGACCTATCATTGTTGATCTATAAAGACCCCATGTATCATCACTTTCGATATTGTTCATCTCAAGTAGGGGGATATGTACATTGTATTTACCATATGTTCCAAGAGTAATAAAAAAGAGAAAAATATAAACCTCTATAGCATATGCATGTTGGTTACATGTTATAAAACTAAGTTGTTAAAAATATGAAGATGATGCAACTATAAACCATCTGTGTGCTCAAGATATAAAGATGGTGCAACTATAAGCCATCTGTATGATTGTGAAGGATGGGCTAGTAGCCTATAATTTTAGATCAGATTTTTGCATTTGGATACTTGGACTTATGGATGGACAGTAGCTGGTTATGACAACCTTAGATTATTTAGACTATTTGTTTTGTGTATTTTGTTTAACACCAATTAAATGTGTATCCCATGTCTTATTCTACCCTTTAAATGATTCTAGCCACCTTTAGCCTGCTCGAGTTAAGGATAGAGCAATCACATGTGTCTCATCCATGGAAGTGGCCGAGCATGTGTGGTTTTGTTGCCTTTTCTAGATCAGTGGTATCGAAAAGAATCAATCACATGTGTAAACTTATGTAACCCCTGTTGCCTTTAAGAGCTGTTTAGACCCTAACTCTGGGTCGTAGAGATTTATGTACCTTTCAAGCCTATGATAAAATACATACTATGACTGTGCAGTTGAGTGATCACCCCAAAAATGAAACACTTGGACTAGTATGAGAGTTGAGTGAATTTTGATCCCCTTTTTTGTGAGGTGTTCGGCTTTGATGGTTTCTAGCATAAGTAAATTATGAATTCATTTCTCTGAGTTAAATTAGGGAAATCTTTTTATAAATTATTCTAACAGTTCTACTTGAGGGCAAGTAGAAGTCAAGTGGGGGGATATTTGATAACATCAAATAGTTAATACTTTTTAGTATCAAAATCCCTATCAAAATGCTTGTAATTATTGTATAAATGCCTGGAAATGCTACTTAATCACTTTATATTTAGTTTACAGGAAGAACACGAGCATTGGAGCAAGAGACGCGGGATTTGGACGTGGAAAACGAGCAAAAGAAGAAACTCAAGGCCAGTTACGGCGTAACCTCCCCGCAGGAGTTACGCCGTAACCAAGATTAATGAAGGAATGAGTCAGCACCGAAGTTACGGCGTAAATGCTCCATAATGCTTACGCCGTAACCAGCATCGTTAAGGAAGGATGACTTATCCTAGTCATTGTTACGGTGTAACATCTACGCTAGAGTTACGCCGTAACACAATTTAAGCCTGGAGCATGGAAGTACACATCAACATGGTTACGGCGTAACACATACATAATGGTTACGCCGTAACAGATCGATACTTATAAATAGAGCCCTCATTCGGCACATTCAGCATCAACCCTTCCACCACAGTATCAAGGGGCGAACCAAGCTTCCATAACCAGAAGAATTCCACCAGAAGTCTGTTACCATGAGCGGCTAAGCACTTCTAGTGTTGGCCTAGTTATGAATTTACTGTTGTTATGTTGAATGTTTCCTGTTTAATTATCGCTTTATTAGATATCCTTTAAGTTTGTCATTGATCCTTGAGTTTTGGTAGTGTTGAGAGTGGTTTAGATCCTGTTAGTTCTGTTGTTAGGCGGACTAGCTGAACATAGGGTTAACAGG
>BQNB010096156.1:10697-25695 GCA_026074375.1 Tanacetum coccineum
GGCATGTACTTTTCTAATCTACAATATTAGTTCGATTGAACTATACATGACTTTAAGCTATCATATAAGCCCCCTATTTAAGATATTAAAAGTCCAGGTTTGTATATTCCATAAATGGATTTCAGTACGTATGTTGTTCTTTAAGGCTTCTCATTGGGACATGGGGTCTTCAAGGGAAGTAAGGATCATCCTACGTTATTATGTGTATGTTTACAAATTAATTTACGTTATTAGAATACAAAAAGTGTGAAATATTACTAAGAATTATCTTCCTACATGGTGTTAGCATCTTAGTCTTTCATATAAATTGTCACATCCCTTCCATAGGTTAACTTGTACACCTTCGGACCTTCCTTTCCCTATAAAGGAAGGTTAGTAGAAAGGGAATAGGGTAGTGAAACATTGTATACTATTATATCTTTCTATTCCTTTTCTTTTCTTTCTCTCTTTAGTTTCACTCACTCTTCTCTCTATTCCTCTAAATCTCTAAATACATCTTATGTATGGAATGATATAGTAATTGTATGAATACTACATGTGCCTTGAGCGATTTCCAACAAAGTGTAATAAGCTTTACGAGGTATATCGTTGTTTTACAAAAAAAGGCGACGGTTAGTGGTTCGTAGGGTGTTATATTTGGTTGACGTTATTTGTCTAAAGGGAATTGGTTTTGTTGTACCCGAAAGTGTAAGCAACAAGCGGGTGAAAATCATTGTTGTAAAAACAAAGAAAACCGTGTTCATTTATATTGTACGTTTTATAGAAAACGTGTCCCATACGGCCATACTTGTTTTTTTGCCCAATAAGGGCTAGGCCCAATAAAAACTCAGTATATAAGCAAAACGTGTCCCATGATACTCCCATTATATTATCGATTATCTTTTAGACTTTTATCTTGCGGCAACATTATCGAGTTTTGACAATCGACTTGATCGTATAAAGCAAGCTAGTGAGAGTCCATAAGCCCATCCAGTTCTGGCTTATCAAATTTCCCTATCAACGTAAGCTTTGTGGTATGTATGTTGAGGAGTGATATTTGTGATTTTCTATTTACTACTTAACTTTTTCTCTTTACTTAATTGAAAAACAGCTTGTGAGTTAAGCTGTGGTGAGATGTTTTGAACACAAATCAATATGATTAAGTAACTTAACACTGGTATTGTACAATTGATTCTTAAAAACTTCAGACTTTGCATTAATCTTGATAGAGTTACAAAGCTGAAAGTAAAGAAGCTTAACTGTAATGACTTAAACAAAACTGAAAATTAGCTTAAATATTTTTTTAGATTAAAAACTAAACATAGGTGCCTCAAAAGGCTTACAAAAAGCTCTATTTTATAAGCCTAAAGTCTTGGATTACAGCTTGTGCTTCTTTTGTTGAGATGCAAATATCGAAGTGTGTTGTTGTCGTGAGAGGAATCTAAAGCTAAATCCCAGCCTTTGATTTCTTTTAAGCTTATTTGGATGACAATCTCAGCATCAAAATGCTTTGGGAATGGAGAGGGATTGCCAACATGGACTTTTCTTGACTAGCTGGGGGGGGGAAAGTTGTAGGGTTGTTGAGTTGATTTTGCAGGGTGACGAAAGGTATGAGAGCAAAACAGGGTGCTCGGTTGGTACTTGGCGGTAGAAAAATTGGTGTTTATGACAAAGTTGGGTTATAACAGAGGGGAGGTTGAAGATGATTAAGGGTATGTTTGTTTGTGTACAGAATAGCCCCTTCCACATTTTCTTTCTTTTCATTCCCTTTTTCCCCTTTCTTTCTTTTATAGTGAATGAAGTTTCCAAATTTGCATGATAGTCCTTGTGGTTTATATAATAAAATATAACTAGGGGTATTGGCATTTTTGGAACCCCTCAGGTTTATATTTTTCTTTGCTTTTTCTTATCGGAGTTGACTTGACTTTGATTGGGCTTCGTCTTTAGTCACACATCTTTTCCTTACCGTGTCCTTTGTTTGTCGCTTATTTAACTTGGTTTTTGTTTCTTTTTGTGTGATATCCGTTCCTGCACAGACACAATTAGCAAAACAGGCATATCTTTGGCATTTGAGTCGTTTTTGGTTATTTTAGCACTCGTTTTTTAAAGGTAAAAGGTTATTGTGTAAATTAAGCACATACCAAAGTCCCCAAAACTAAGATGTTTGCGTGTCCCACGCAATGCTATGAAGTAAGCACTCGAGAAACCAAAAAATAAATATCTCAAATCCCCTTCGACTTATAACTTGGAAAAATTAGTCCAGCGTTTATCAAATGGAATAAAGAAATCAATAGGCCTCGACAAGTCCCGGCTCTCAACCAATTTTCTATATTGATTTGAACACTCGTAACTACTCTATAATTTTTTTTATTTTTTGTGTTCATTACATTGTTTGACTTCGTTGAGTAGTTTCTCGGATCCAATGGGATCATAGAATGAGAAACGATTCGTAGAATATAAAATTTTCACTGAGTCCTGACGGATAATTTCATCGTGCCTCCGATTTTTTTCACAAGCCCAAGCTAAGCAATTAAACAAGATCATTGTCGATATATGTTTAGATGTTTAGTCCCTCATACTTATGATGCGAAACTTTTTTACTTGTCCCAACATGGATATATGAATTGAATGTGTGTGGTTGTTTCAATCCGTAGATCAACTTATTTTCAAATCATAATTTTCAAGATGACTCAGGACTCAAAACAAACAACTTTATTTGGAACTTGTAACTTGAGTTTTAACATAGAACTTTTTACAAAATATTTTATCATTTTCATAAGTTCTTAAATGTAGGAATGTGTTGCTTAGTTTATGGATACACCTACATTAGTGCCTCGCTCCCAAGTAGGATATCACAACCAACGACCGGTGTTCTTAGTTTGAAAACCCACCCCGTTGCTAGGTAGTGGGGAAAATTACATCAACACCCTTCTTCCTAATATGGGCTAAGGAATCGGTGTCTTAGTTTGAAAACCCTCACCTAGACCTTTGTCTTGTGTCCATGTGAGATATCACAACACACAAATTCCCTAGAAGTAAAGGACGTCTTAGTTTGAACCCCACCTCGTTGGTTAGCGGAGTAGGGATATCACGACAATTCTTTTTACTAGCTCCATATGATCAAATGTATGCTTCATTGGCATAATTACAATATTCGTGCATTTTTGCATTCATACTTCATTCATGCTTCTTTGGCATTTTATCTTTCAAAACCTTGCTTTTAAAGAATCAAGTTACAAATTTGAAGCTTTTTCTGAAAACCAGTGCGATTGACGCTTTTTTAGGGGTTGAACAACACGTTGATTTAGGTGGATTAGATGCTTATGGCAAGAAAAGAACACAAGAGTTAATTCATATTGAGTTTTGAAGACGAATTGTTGGTTTAAGCAGCATAAACTTATATTTAACTCTATCTTTTCTTGTTCTTCACCTTTTTAAAATTAAAGCAATAGGAATTCGTGAAGTCTCGGCCTGAAGGAACTAGACTAGGCTCAATACGCCGATCGAGTCAAAAATTATTCTCATTCTACCCAAAAGAAAAGTCAAAACTGTGACAAAACACTTATTTTATTTTTGAAAAATTTTTAATTTTTTTTTTTTTTTTTTTTTGGGTATTTTTGCAAAAATTTTGGTGAAAATACGGGATTACGTTGGTAACAGATGCCGCAGTGGAAACAATTCAAATCGAAGATACACCCCCTAAACTGTACTTAAAACAGCGTCCTCGATGTTCTTGAAGGGTACTCGTTATCCTTAGGCCGTTTAAGAAGTAGCCAAATGATAAAAAACGTCTTAGGTTGGATTAGATCTAGGTATCGGGGATTCCCAAAATGAAGCTGAGGATTTGAAGCTCGAGTGATCGAATAGACAAAACCGAGAATACGAGAGCTTTCACAATCCGGGTAATCCTGGCAATAAACAACAACAACCACGAAAACACTGGTGTGGTAGAAAAGACAAAGCTGTCCTCACACAACATAACAAACTTATTCATACAATTACAATTCGGATAAGCATGGGTTGCCTCTCCCGTAACGAAGCGCTTGTTTAAGGTCGCTAATATGCTTGCGATTGACCCGTCACTGATATTGTTTATGTGATGTGTACGGGGAATGTCTGGAGATCTGGGGATACCCAATTGTGGTACGTTCCCTCCAAAGTAGTGCTTAACACGATGGACCATTCACCTTTGAAAATTCGGCCCGTTGGTTTTGAGACAGGCTCAACAGGTGCTCATGTTGTAAGGGAAGATTGTGAAGTGTGATCGTGTGAGATGGTGCCACTCCTATCGGGATGTAGAGAGTTGCCCGGTGGAAGTATCTTCATCTTGAATCGAAAGAGGAACGGTGACTCGATCGCACCGGACCAGTTGGTGATATCTCTCGCGTGTTGTTCATCCTTTACCTATTTTCTCCCACCTTAGTGATCTTGGCCCCTCCTTATGGTAATCGTATCATTAGCGCATTGGATTGTCTCTTGCTCTTTTCATCTTTAGACGAGATACTTAGAATTGGAGTTCTCATAGGGCATGATCACGGAGGTTCGTTTAAGTTCATTGAGTTGAACTTTCCAGGTGATCACCCGCAGTAGGAAAGATTCAAAGTTTGCCTTGTTTCAAGGCCCAATAGCTTTTATGCTCAAGCTCGATCGGAGATGGTATGCCTTTCCATACACAAGCTTGTAAGGAGAACACCCGAATGGGCGTTTTGTAAGCCTCGTGCGGAAGGCCCATAGCTGGCTTCGTCTAGTTTGTCGACCAGGATAGCACTGGGTATTCACCTATGGGTCTTTCAAAGGATACGTTTTCCCCCCCAAACCACGATATTGATGACACCTCGACTTGCCCACTTGGTTTTGGGATGATATGCGGTGGAGAGACGGTGAGTGACTCCATATTTCTGCATGACCTTTGCAAATTGGTCATTGCAGAAATGAGTTCCGCGATCACTTATGATAGCTCGAGGGGCACCAAATCTGGCGAAGAGAGATTTTAGGAATTTGCAAACGACTCTGGCATCATTGGTGGGGAGCGCTTTCGCTTCAACCCATTTTGACAAGTAGTCAACGGCCAAGAAAATATATTTGTTCCCTCTCATGTGGTGAAGACGGGATAAGGTAGGGCCCATAAAGTCAATGCCCCAAAAGAACGATCGAAAGATTTCACAAACTTGGATGGCAGTTTTGAGGCATCTCCTCCCGTTGCGAAGTTTTTCCTTGTCGTTGGCACGGTCACAGTTTTGTGACTCAACTCGTGGGCATCCTTGTAAATGGTGGGCCAAAAAGAGAGCCGGAATCAAGGATTTTTAATTGGCTGGTTTAGTTTTGCACCATGATGTCCCGGTGGGGTCCATTGTGGCAAAGCCTCGAGAATGTCGAAGAGCTTTCCTTCTCGCCGTTCGACCTAACAACCGCGCACCATCCTTCTGTGATTCACTCTGTGTTTCTGCGAGCAACATCTTTAGAAACTCTCAGAAAGGCGTGTCATCCCAAAAATAATGTGTTACGTCCTTGAAGAACTTATTTTTATGTTTGGTTGACATTGGCCCTTTCACAATGGAATTTTACCCGCGTTGGTAATTACAAAGTCCACGCAAAAGCGCCAATAATAAAAAACAACAACCAAGGTTAAGAGATACTAGATTTACATGAAAAGTCACATACTTAAATACGTCTCGAGAAGGGAAATGCTTCATTAATTTCTTTTAGGGTTCGAGACCGGTTTTCATACGGGTTTTTTCTAATCGGGACAGATGATCGGCTTTTGCGTGGTTTCTCGGTCTTTTGTTGGTTCAAGAACTTTTAATGTCATATTCTTGGAGGAGGAGAACCCATCGGAGCAATCTCGCTTTAGCATCCTTTTTGGCAAAGAGATACTTGGAGAGCGGATATGGTCGTATGCCACATTTGCTTTTGTTCATGATTAAGATAGGACCGGAATTTTTCGAATGCATACACCACGGCTAAACATTTCCTTGTTTCGTCGTATGGTGTAAATTAGATTGCAGCCGCGGTGTCATGCGTCTTCCTTGCTGCATTATGGATTAGGCTCTTCGTAAGTGTTTTTCATGACCGTTGCCCCAAAATGCCCGTCTATGGAGTAATCACTTGCATCGCCACATAAGTTCGAATGGTAGATCCTGTTTGGTGGCGCAATCGCAAAATGTCGGAGGCTTTCCGGTAAGTTTATTCTTCATCGTTTGGAAAGCTTGGAGTGGCATGTCATTAGAGAAAGTAAGGGGGATATTTCTTCTCGAGAAGATGTAGTTCTAATTGGGTGCGGTGGATATTTTGTGAATAAAAATCCTTTATGATATCTCCGGTAAAAAAACCGGCAATGACATGACCAAGGAAAACTACCTAAACTCTCTTGACGCAGTATGGTGGATTGAGGTAAATTTGGAAATGACATCTATTTTGGCTTTGTCAACATATCTATCCCATTTTTAGAATTTTATGGCTGAGGAACAATGGCCCTCTTTGACCATAAAATGGCTCTTCTCCCCGGTTTAGACCACAATTTGGTGTCTTCACTTTTTGAACATTTTCTCAAGTATGGGAGAGGCCTATTTTCTAAGGAATTCCCAAAGATCCGAGAAGTCATCCATGGAGACTTCCATTGTCTTTTCAATCCTTGGTCTGTGAAAGATGGCACAACATTACACTCTTTTGGAATGTTGCCCGGTGCATTGCATAAGCCGAAAGGCATGCGACGGTAAGGCAACGTTCCGTAAGGGACCAGTATGTGGTCTTTCTTGATTCACGAGGGTCAATGGGAATTTGGACAATACCCGAAGAAGCCATCAAAGGAAAACTAATAGTAGCTCGTTCCCAGCTAATCTCTCAAGATTTGATCCTAAAACGGGGGAGTGGAAAGTGGTTCTTTTAGGGTTGGCGCTTGTCACTTTAAATTGCGGTAGTCAATGCTTACCCGCCCACACACAGTAACCAACTCGAGTTGGGATAACCATTTTCTTCATTTTGAACAACGGTAAATCCACCCTTTTTTGGAGCACACAATGTATGGGCTGAACCATGGACTATCGGAGATTGGGTATATCAATCCTGCGTCAAGGAAGTTTTTCAACTTCATTTCTTGTTGACATGTGGATTTTTGGATTAACCCTCTCTTGACTGCTGAACTGCGCATGGTTTTAATATGTCCTCTTTCCATTTGAATTTTGTGGGTACAAAATAATTCCTTGGGTTGAATGTACCATCTGAATGTCGGATAATTTCCAGTGTATGGCTCGCTTATGGGACTTAAGATCCTTGATTTTTCATCAGATTCGGCTTTCTCCTCCCAAAACTTTAAGTTCTTTGTAGCCAATGAATGAATGGTAACTTTTGTCATCTTCCAGGAAATGCGTTTCAAGATGGGGAGTGTAAAGTCTTTGAGTTCAACCTCTGGCGGTTCAATCAATTGAAGATTTAACAGTTTTGGCTTCACAAAGTTTGATTTGTCTGTCTTGGAGAGTTGGTTTCTGTAAAGTGAACAATCTTTGATTTGGAATAGAGAAGGTCGGTGGTTCGTATTGTTTTTCAGAATGCTTCTAGGAAGAGAATGTCCCGTCGGGATTTCATAATAAGTAGGGATAACTTCCGGTGGAAGTTGTATCATCATCTTAGAGCAAGAAAGATTTGCTTCCTTCGGAACAGTAGAAAGTCACTTTCTCCAAATTTGAGTAAGGCTCGGAGATGAAGTTGCAACAATAGGATCAAGACGGAGAAGGATTTCCGTATGGTACCGAATCAGAAAAACCTAAGACTTTGCGATATTCTTCAGAGCCATATTCATATGACGTCATCTGTTTGCCGTCATATGAATTGAAATTTGCCGTGTACTCGAAGTTTTGAGAGTAGAGAGAGAGAGAGAAAGTTATGGCCGTCTTTGCCAACACTAGGGTAATTGTACCCTTGTAAAACAACAATTCGGGTTTATTGCTTACGGACTACCAATGTGTTTTCACAAATCACACTTCACGAGAATTAGAGGAACTCGGTGGTATGGCTTAAATTCAACAATACCACAAAATCAGGTGGAAATTGGAAAACTTTCCCACCAACACACGGACGTCTTTGGCGATATCCGATTGGTTGATAGTGATTGTATCGGTCGCTAGCTCTAGCGTCATGGCGCAATGTTGGGGTATGCTCCGGGAAAGGACGAGAGATCCTTTCACAAGTAATATGCATAAGATTGATGCTTTGCGCACCGAGATCGGCCAAGGCATTGCATATGTTAATGCTCAAGAAAACTTCAACATGGGATAGAGGAATATGCCGGGTGTCTCCAAAGTTTTTTAGTCAACCTTGTTAAGGATGACTGCCCGAGCAAGTTTCGTTTCAATTTTGCCATTCAACTCAATTTCTCTTTGTTTCCGATTTAGGGGTTTTAAAGTTGAGGCCGAGTTTGAGGCATAAGAGATCAATTGGCATCCAAAAAGCTAATTTCGAAATTTTCATATCTTTGTAAGTTTAATAGAATTTCTCAATTTGTTCGTTAGCTTTTTTCACGCGGTTTTTTCTTCATTTCTTATTGATGGAAATGGAATTGTGATGCTTTAGGAATTGGTTAAGTATCAACAGGAGAAACATTTGGCTCAGGATTTGGATTACGAGACTGAATTTTAACAACAGGAATAGGTTGGACGTCTGCGGTTTGGCTTCGTTTTTAGCAGGAAAGGCATCGTGTCCTTTGTCACTCGGTGTCTGATCGTATAATATGTTTCTCGCGGTCCTTGGGATGGTGACCCAACCTCGGGTTAGTTGATACCTTTTTTAAATCTTCCTTTAGGTTCTGTGTAACGTGTTACCTAGGAAGTTCCAGAACTGAAGGTAGAAGCTGTATTAAGCAGTCACAAATTTTGAAAGATGTCATGTCAAATTTGCCCATTGGTTGATTGCAGGTTTTGACCTTGGTTTGTGTATGTTCTCAACACTGCATCATTGGCTGTGACATATCTTTCAAAATCGTTTGTTTTTTGGACACACCGTGTGTCTGAGGATGCAGTGGCCTTGATTGAGGTTGGTGCCGTGAATAAACGGTGGTTGGAAGGGTTGTTGATTAACTTGGGGTTGTAAATTTGTCCTTGATTGAAATTATTACCCTTGTTTTGGTTGTAATTTCCCCCTCGGTTTTGATTGAAGTTATTTCCTCGATTGAAACGGGTTTTGATTTATTATTTGATGATTTTGCACGGTTGAAGAAAAACCGGGAGGTCGGAATTTGATTAGCAAACATCGGAGGGTCGGATTACCGGTATTTCCTTGATTGAAATTAGCCGTAGGCGGCTTGTGACACATATGCTTGGATTGATATTGCGTGTGTGATTGCATGTTGCCACTGTGGTGGCCGGGGACATTGTTGATAAGAATGAGCGCCTCGCAGGTTAACACAACTGGCTCGATTGCTTTTAATCGGGTGAGCCATGAGAGCAGAGGCGGGAGCTTGATTTTTCTTGTCTTGGGAGCAATGTACCCCTACCAAATCTTTTAATTCGGCACATCGGAGGTAACTGATGGGGTGGATGGTCGTCATACTTTGGCAATGACTGCCTTGCTTCGTTGATTTGTGAACGCGAACTTTGGATTTGCTTTTCGATTAATTTTTGAGGCATTTCTCTAGGATCTTTATCCAAAAAATTACCACCGTAGCGCGAATAGTTCAATGAGTCTTTGATCATTTGTGTGTTGTGAAGGCATTGTAGAATTGTTATCGAGTTGATGCAATTCTGGAAAACCGTGATGTGGGCAATGCCCTAAGAAGGATCATTGGAACTCGATCCCAAGCATTCATATTAAAACGTTTCGTCGAATTTTGTTGAATCACGTGATTTCGCATTTTGTGAGAGAGTTGGTTTGTTTTAGAAAAAAAGGAGGGAAGAATCTGTTAAATAAATTTCGAAACAAGATCTCCATCCCATGTTTCGAAGATCGATCGAGGGGGTTCTTTTTCGTGCCAATCCTGGGCTGGCTCCCGTCGAGGGGGACGAAAAACGGGAAAGGAAAAGCAATAGCTTAAACGACATTTTTTTTTATTTACTCTGGGACGTTGGTGAAACTTAATCGTTTAGATTGATTTCTTGTTGAAATAACGGGATATGAGCATGTGGGTCTTCCTTTTAGTGTGTCCAAAGAATTGTTGTTTTTGAACAAGATTTTAGTAGACATGCTGTGTGTTCTCGAAGTTTTTCGACGGTTATTTCCGGAACATCGATTGACATCCTCGTAACCCTCGGTGGGTTTTTGCTCGGAGTCAATTGTGTAGACCATAGTGTTCGGTTTTGAAGACGGCTCACTGGGGAATTTCTTCTGTGGGCATGAGATCGTGAACTGGTTATTCGATACGAAGAGGTTCAACTATTGCTAGTGAAGCTTCTTGTTGGGCAAATTAGGGATTCGAGACTGATGGATCGAGTGTATCGCTTATTGCACAAAATAGAAAAATTTTTTAAAAAGAAAATTTACATTAAATTTTGTTTTTTTTTTTTTTTTTATTTGGTTTATGATTATTCACAATGTGATTGTACAGGACAATGAGATAAGACAACTTTCGTTTAAACAAATAATCTACTTTACTTCACGTTTAGCTCTCAAAACGATTGTAAATACGCCACAGGTGGAGCGGAGGTAGGTTTAAAAGAAATAGCGCAGAAGCTTATTTCTCTTTCGGGTCGTAGTTCCTCGGAAACAAACCCCTCCTTATAACCCTATCTTTTATATGCTTGTTTAGACTTTTCATAGGTGTAGCCGTTACGTTTGTTGAGTAAGAGACACAGATCACAATGGCATGTTTTAATCTTTTGTTCGAGTTGCGGAATATTGGTATTGTTTCCACACGTTTGTGGATGATCTCGAAATTGACAAATTTGGAGTTTATTTTATTTCTTGTTTATGGACAATTTTTTTATATTTTTGGTTTTTCTTTTGTTTTTATATAATAATTATACTAAAAGAAAATGAAAATATTTTTGTACTTTTTTTTTTTTTATTTTTGTAGAAGAAAAATATTCACAGATATAAATATAAATTGTCAATACGTAGCGATATTCTTTCTCAACCTCCCCGGCAGCGGCGCCAAAAATTGATTCGCGCGAGCTCACCCCTTAAAGGAGCAGAATTCGCGAGACCAAGAAACCGGAAGCAGTATAGAGTGTTCCCGGGTCGTTATGTCCCAACGAGGCTAGAGATGGATTATCGAAAAACGATTGATGAATTATGTTTGAATATGACAGGGATAAGATTATGAATTGGCACTAACACTGAATAAGCAAATGACCTCAAAGATAAACAAGGAAAAGAAACTAGAACAAGAATCAAAGCTAGAAAAGGCAAAAACACTTAAAACTTTTACACTAAGACACAAATAAGCTCAAGACAAATTAAATAAGCTAAGCTAACTCTAAATAAGCAAATACAAAAAGCAATTAAGCTAAATTAAACAAGATAAACACAACAGTACTAACAACAGTACTAACAGTTTTAACTACCAGTACTAACTTGGAGTTAGTACTGCTAGGCTAAAGCTTGTATTTAGCTTAAGGTTAGTACTGCTAAGCTAACGTAGAGAGTCTTAAAGAAATAATTAATATGGCATGATGTGACGAAGTGTAAACAGAAGTTCACCTAACCTTCATAAACACTAGTGTATAAACCAAAATGACAAATATGTAACAAAGCTACAACTGATACATTAATGAATATTTTTAATATTACTTTGAAAAGGAAATAAAAATAAGCGCACACAGTAAAGGACAATGGTTTTAATCTACTCTAAATAAAGTGTCGTAGAGAGAAAATCTATAAACGAGTGAAATAATAAGCTGAATAAGCTAAAATGACCTACCAGTTAACTATCAGTTTTAACTGCAGTACTAACTTGGAGGTAGTACGTGCTGTTAGTGTTAGTTAGTAACTGCTACCTTTTGAAATCCAAGAAAATTGATACTAGCAGTACTAACTTGAGTTTAGTACTGGTAGCTTTAAGTTTGTGATGTTCCAAAATGTGAAGTCTAATACAGTATAACTTAAGGTTCAGTACTGCTAGTTGAAAATACCCTTTTAAAATCATTTTTCTTTCCAAACTAATTAAAAACAGGATTATATCTATTACAAAATAAGACACTTATAAGACAATTTTAATTAAAGAATAAGCACTTAAAGTAGGGTTGATTTGGCCTTACCTCAGCAGTGTTAATTATAAATAGTAGTTCAGCTGAAAGTAAAGAATAATAAGAAATAAGAGAGATAGACTTACAAAGTCCTTGCTCTAAACAGGGATCAAACAATGATCTCAAGCTCTATGCTTGTTGCATAAAGCAAGCTGTGAGAGTCCATAAGCCCATCAGTTTCTGGCTTATCATCCAAACATAAGCTGTGGTATATTTGAGAGTCCCCCACCCCCCCGCCCCCTCCCCCCCCACCCCTCTTCCCCCCCCCCCCCCCCCCCCCCCCCCCCCCCCCGTGCACTCCCCCCCCCCAAAATTAACTACTTATCTTTTTCTCTTTACTTAATGAAAACCGCTTTATGAGTAAGCTTCTTTGTGGTGTGGTGAGATGTTTTTTGGAACACAAAAAAATATGATAAGCAAACTTTAACAAGGTATTATAAATTGAATTAAAAACTTCAAACTTGCATTAATCTTGAAAGTGTTACAAAGCTGAAAGTAAAAAGCTGTAATGACTTAAAACAAACTGAAAATTAGCTAAATTATTTTTTAGATTAAAAACTAAAAACTAGATTCTAAGATGCCTCAAAGGCTTACAAAAGGCTCTATTTATAGCCGAAGTCTTGGACTTTTTCAGTCTAGAGTGATTCTTTTGTGAGAGCAAAAAACGAAAGTGTGCTTGTTGTGTGAGGGAATCTAAAGCAAATCACAGCCTCTTTGATTTTCTTTTTAAGCTTATTTGGAGATAATCTCAGCCTGATCTGAAATGCCTTTTTGTGGAATGGAGAGGGATTGCCAAATGGATTTATACAGCTAGGGGGGGATGTTCTTTGTAGGGTGTTGTAGTTGATGTGTGCAGGGAGAGAATATGGGAGCAATAAACAGGGTGCTGGAAGGCTATTGGCGAGAAAAAGGTTTATACACGTTGGGTCTTTATTTTGTGACAGAGGGAGGTTTGAAGTTGATTTCAAGGGTATGTTTGGGTTTGTGTACTGAGAAGAAAGAGATCCCTCCACATCTTGTTCTGTCTTTTCATTCCCTTGTTTCCGCCTTTTCTTTCTTTTATAAATGAAGTTTCCCAAATTGGCATAATCAGTCCCTGTGGTTTATATAATAATATAACTTAGGGGTTTGGCATTTTTGACCCCTCAAGTTATATTTTTCTTTGCTTTTTCTTCTCGGAGTTGACTTGACTTTGATTTGGCTTCGTCTTCACACACTTTTCCATCTCGTGTCCTGTTTTGTCGCTTTTTGCTTGGTTTTTCGTCTTTTTGTGAGATATCCGTTCCTGCACAACACAATTAGCAAAACAAGTGCTAGAGTGTATCTTGTTGGCATTTTGGAGTCCGTTTGGTTATTTTAGCTCGTTTTTTTTAAAGGTAAAACGGTATGTGTAATTTTTAGAAGCATATACCAGAGGTGATATCGTTGTTTTACAAAAAAGGATGTCGCGTTTAGTGTTCGCATGGTGTTATATTTGGGTTGACGGTATTTGTGCTAAAGGGATTGGTTTTGTTTGTGCCCGAAAGTTGTAAGCACAAGCGGTGTGAAAAATCATTGTTGCAAAAACAAAGAAAACCATGTTCATCTATATTGTACGTTTTAAGACGTAGGATATACAATAATATATTGCGAAAATTACACACAAATCGTCCTTGTGGTTTACTTAAGATTACAAAAATATTTAGGCATGAGTAGTTAGGGAAAATAATTTAAAATGACAATATACTAAGTAATGTGAAATTATTTATTTGGACATGTTTTTATTCGACCGAGATTTTTAACAGTTGTTAGTAATACGGACCAAAGATGTTACTAGTTTCAAAAGTAAGGACCATCGATGTAGTTTTAAAAAGTTAGGGACGACTGATTTTCATAATTTAGAGTAAACAACACGAGTAAAGTTTGAAATATATATTTCTGGTTTGCTTATTTGAGCATTATACATTTGTGTCAGATAAGTTGCTATATGTAAATTCCTTCGTAGTAAAAGGCAGTCACCATACATCTCTAAGAACGAACGGTGCAATTATTTCTCCGTTAAGGTGTTACACGTGCAATTATTTCTCTATTACATTGGCACATGTACATCCACCAATTAGTAAAATTCGGTCACTATACATTTCACCATTAGTAAAAGTCAGCTACCATACATCTCTAAGGACGAACAGTGCAATTAGCACATGTAGCACTTTACGGAGAATGAATTGCATCGTTTATCTTTAGAGATGTACGATGGCTGAATTTTTACTAACAGAGAGATGTAAATGTGCCAACTTATTTAAACTTTACAACAACAACAACAACAACAACAACAATAACAATAATAATAATGATAATAAATCCGTCAATATTCATTAATCACATAGAAACAAAGAGTGAAAGGAGAAAGCACACTGACACGTCAATGATCCATAGTCACTACACGTCAGTGATCCGCGTGCGTTAATCTCTTTTGAGTCGTAGATCAAATTGAACGGTTGAGATAAGATTATTTTCATTCCTCTCTGACAGGGTATACTGTACTCATCTTATCATCCTCATGGATAATGTACAACCATTACCGTTCAAACAACCAGCTCTCAACCAACTCCCTTCAGCCTGGTCCGTCGCTTTCGGATTTCTAACGATTTACTCTCCTCCTCGGCTCGCTCTTACCAATCATTGAATTTAAATTTACAAATGAAAATCCATTCAAAACACACGGCCCCTTCTTGTACGTTGCAATCTGGTCTTATATCGTAGTCAGAATTGGGTTTACCATATTTACTGCTCTTGTTTTATCGGGAAGGGGTGGTGAAGCTGGTGGAGGTATTGTAGATGAAGCTCCTACTGAGAATTCCGATGACATT
>BQNB010096157.1:0-25695 GCA_026074375.1 Tanacetum coccineum
ATTTGTATTTTTAGTTTTTTACATTGTTTTTTTGATGTTGTTGATCATATATTTATCATGTGGGTGTTAAGATGACAGAGTTTTTTTAATGTTACTTGTTCAGGGTTAAATGTGATCGATGAATCACGGAGTTGTGGTTCTTCGAAGAATCAAGATAAAAAACGAAACAGAGAAACAGAGTTTTCTAAATCTGAGATTAATAATAAAGGTATTTTTTTTTATCCTAAGTTTTTATAATGTTTAATGTGGAACGAAGTAAACTTAGATAGACTGTTTTTTTATTATGTCAGTTTATTGTCAACTAGGGGTGTGCATAAAACCGAAAAACCGAACCTAAATCGAAAAAACCCGAAGAACCGAAACCTAAAAAACCGAAACCGATTGAAAAACCGATGGTTCGGTTTTCGGATTTTGGAAAAACCGAAGTTTTTGGTTCGGTTTGGTTTTGGCATTAAAATAAAACCGATATAAACCGAACCGATCTTTATAAACATGAGAACAAAAATAAATTTTGATCGAAGGTAAGGGACGATGAATATGGTCTGCTAGATTAACTATATCATGTCGAGTAAGTACTTTTTGTTTCATATACTTCTTGTACATGCCATTTATGACACATAATAAGTCTCTTTTATGAGTTTTTTTTATGTTTATTAGGTTTTTATCGTTGTTATTGTGTTTCTTTATAACACATAAATAATTTTTTAAGGGTTTTATATGGTCATTTGTTTCTTATTATCATTGTTGTGTCTTTATTTTTTCTTATTTGGATTATTTCTTTAAAACTTTGAAGGTGTTGGTTTATGGTATATTCCAAATCGACTTTGCAAAAGCAAAGCTCGATAAGTCGTATAGAAACCGAAAAACCGAAAAACCAAACCGAAAATAAACCGACAACCGAAAAACCAAACTGACACAAAACCGAAACCGAATGGTTTCTAAAGATCAAAAACCGAAATTTTTCGGTTCTGTTTCGGTTTTATACAAAAACCGAACCAAACCGAACCATGCTCACCCCTAGTCAAGAGTGGTTTTATATGTTGACCAGCTTTTTTTTAGGTCTGAAAATAAAAAACTATGGTTAAACTTTGGTGATATTATGTAATGTGACGTCTAATCAGAGTGTGTTAGCATCTTGTATTTACATGAATTGCAATGGTTTCGATATAAGATGTATTTCTACTACTATTTGGTTCATCAACTAGATAAACAACAATTTACCGGGTAACCCTTTACCAAAAAAAAATCAACTAGATAAACAGGGGATGCCTTTCAATGCTTGGTGCTAAAAAGCGATTCTTGTAATTTTCATTAGATTTGTAAGTTAACATTCACAACCTTTTTTTTCTTAGGATCCAATGGCGCTGGTAGATCAACGAAAAGAAAACTTGATGAAGCCATTAAAGATGAAAAATCACCGAGTGATGAGTCTAATTCTGAAGAGAAAGAAAACGAGAAAGAAAACGATGAAAATGGTAATGTGTTTAGAAGGACCTTTTATAACATTTGCTTCTAAGTTGCAGATTCTGTGTTTAATTGTATAATGTTTTTTATAGCATTTAAATGCGATGTTAGATTGAGATGGATAAAACATATGTGTGATTCTAATTTCTAGTGCATCTTACTTGGGTTGTAAATTTCTTTCGTGTAGGATTGAGATGACATTTAGATCAGCGATCTGGTCTGATGAATCCTCAAGTGACAAGTCTCGTGAAGACAGCAGTGAAGGGGAAGGTAAATCTCTTATGTTATATCACTGTATTCGTTTATGATATTTTTTACTTATTGTTAAAAAGAAAAAAACTTGACGCCTTCAATTGGCAAATCGTATCAAAGTACTAGATCACATTGCTTATTTGCTTCATCATCGAGTTATTTCTATTTTTACATGATAATGCTGATCGAACAGAAAATTGCTTAATGGTTATGTGTAGGATCCGAAGACACTTCTAGCGAGCCTGAAGAAGACGAAAGTGCTGAGAAAGGTAAATCTCCTGTTATATTTAGGTTCTATCCTTTTCTACTATTTCCACTTGTCTCAAAATGAGCTCGCCTTTATTGGAAACTTTAGCTCGTGGTTTTAAACCGCATTTTCTTGCTTATTTAATGAGCTGTTTCTGTATTTACATGATTATTAATGCTGACCGTTGTGAAATTGTTTTATGTTTTATGTTTTTTCTTTCTAAACCAAATTTTATCACGTGTGTCTTAGATGATCGGTCTTCTTAATGATATTTGTATAGGGTTTGATGGAACTAAATCAAGGACGTGTGGTTCTTCAGGTGGTTATGCGCAAGATGAAATTGAAATTATTGATGTAGATGATTATTGGATTAATCATACAGGTAATGTTTAGTATGAAATTTTTATAACTTTTGATCTATTTATTGTAGAATGCTAATTAAGCATATTGCATTTTTTTTGTCTGTTTTCCTCTGTTTTGTTAGTTAACAATCTAGTTAACCATCTTTTTACGCCTGAGAAAACCATCAAAGAATAAAATTTTGATTCAAGTTGACCAATTTACAGTAATTCTATGTAAGGTAATATGACCCGGGCCATAACAGAGATGTGGTGCCGGGTTAAGTTTTGACCATGGGCTCTCAGGGCCGGATTTGAGCATGTGCAGAGTGCTCAACCGTTCAGGGCCCTTGATTTTGTAAGGGCCCCATGATTTTAGACATTGGTGATGATATAGATCGACTATTAACCAAAAATTAGTAAGTCTATGCTCCAAAACCCTAGACAAACTGATCTTAATTCTTAACAGTAGGTAAAGTGAAAATTGATTTTTTTAAAGTTCCAATGTTTAGAACGCTTTTAGGGCGGAGATTAGCATGTACAAAAAGAAGGGGGCAACTGCCCCCCCCCCCCCCCACCCCCCCCCCAATCGATTCTTCATACTTACATTTTTTAAGGTAAAATATTGAACTGTAATTATTGTGCCCTCAACCTAAAACTGAGAATGCCCTCAACCAGAAAGATGGTATGGAAAAAATGGGTTTTGTGAAAGGGTATTTTAGCTTTTGGTCGTTAAGAAGATGATAGATGATAAAGATGGATATGTATAAAAGATAGTAATAAAATTACCTGTTTCTTTGATTACTGTGTATTGCCTAGAAACATGTGAAAAAATAAACTAATTAATTACTCATGTAACTTTTATATTTTAACACTTTAATGAAAATATAACACGTTGAATGTTTTCTTTAGTGGCAACAACCTTACATAAATACAAGAACCAAAATTCGAATGTTTGTAGTTAATACTTATTCGTATGTTTTAATACTTCAAATAACACTTAAAGAGGATGATGTATACATTTGTTAAACTTAAGCTAACCGTTTACTATTTTTCAACATAATATATAATGTACTTATTTTGTTGCTAACTTTTGCTTTACATTGTTTTTCACATAAAATATTATTTATATTTTGCTCCAGTTTCTTCCTCGTGGAAAAATGTTGTTTTAGTTTTTTTGACCATTTAGGGTTACTCAATTATAGCTTTTATCATGTTAGAAGTTTATTCTATGCTAAATTTCTTATCGGGGGAATTTTTTTTGCCACCTACCAACCTCTAAATTCCTTCTGGGCTCCACACTGGTAGAACGGAGAGTAACGAGGATGGATAGGATAAGTGGGGAAAGAGATGAATACTTTAGGTTATCTACTGTTATCTCTGTAGTTATTTGTTTGTACACTTTTGTCCTGTGTTCTAAATTTTGTTTATAAACTCAGCATAACTAAAATGAACAATTGACATTAAGCATTTTGTAAGGGGGGGGGGGGGAATTTATTCGTCATGAATGGTAATTTTTTTTATGAATTTAAGATAGATATAAGATATTGTCAGAGAAGGTTTGAGAATAATATTAATGTGACAAGTTTGACGTGAAATGTATCTAGTGTCTTTGAAAAAAATTAATTAGAACGGTTTTTTGCAAAAATTATAAGCTTATTTTGTGTATAGATAAATTTTGGTGTTTACGTTATAATTTTTGCACAGGGCCCCAAAAAACCACGGGACGCCCCCTATAACCTATTATGTTGGTTAATTATGATGTTAGCTGGATTTTTTCTATGGTCTAAATTAGATTTTGTATTTTATAATAAGTGCTAAGAAACAATTCCTCTATAATTTATTAAATTTAAGTTATCATTGACAACCCTTTAACCTTTTTCCCTCAGGATCCAAGGGAGCTTCTAGTTCAACAAAAAGAGAACTTCACGAAGCCAAACCAGTCGAAAAATCATTGGTTGATGAGTCCGAAGAAGAACAAAGCAATGAAAAGGGTACTTTTTTTCCGGATGGACCTTTTGTAACAATTTATTACCTAGCGTTATTGTTTATTCGATTTTTGAAAGTTTTATATTGCATCTAAGTACTATGGTAGCTAGAAAAGAAAGGTTGATGAAGCCAAAAGGTTTAATAAATTATTGGTTATAATGACTCTTGTTGGGGGAAAAGACATTATAAATGGTTGTGGGTCAACATAATCCGATCCGTTTTGACTTGTCCAAAAAAAATTATACATTGTGACATCTTACCCAACTTGCCCATTTTGCCAAAGCCTATTTGATCTGTAGTTTTTTCTTACTGTTAAAAGTGTAACAGGGTATGATACTATTGAAAGTGATAGTGATGGCTCGGGTTGGAATAATTACTTTCCTCCAAACCATCCATTAGCTAATAAGCAATCTCCAACGAGTAACAAAACAGAGCCTTTTTCTGGGTCTGAACAAGATACTGAAAGTGAGAGTATTCAGAGTGATGACTCGGACTATTTGCTACCCAAAGAAGTGCCTATAGTGAGAACTGGGAAGGAAAAAGTTCGATCAATCAACAGAAAAGAAAAGGGTCGCTCAGTAAAGAAAGAAATGGATGATTTGATTGATGATATTGACACCCATGAAAAAGCTAATGCGAAGGGTAACGTAAGAGGTCCTTACATGACTGATAACATAGAAAAGGGTGTCAAATATCAAGCATCTAAAAAGGGTAAACGAAAAGATGTTGGTGGTTCTATAGATGCTATATTGGATTCAATTATTGGGCAAGAAGATGATGTTCAGGAGAAAGAGGGTGATGATTGTATACCTTTAAAGTTCAGATTCGATGAAAGCGATGACGAGTCTGAAGAAATAACCGATGAATCAGATGTGGAAGCTCTATTTCAACAGATGAATTTTGAGCTTCAGGCTGAAGAAATAGGTTCCTATGGAAACCCAAAGGTTAGTTTCTTTTCTTGTCTTGCTTTTAGTAACAGAATTTGGCATGTTTATGGCGTTGGAAAATGCACATTTTCGAGTGCAAATTCTTACTTTATCTTCTGTTTATGAAGGCCGAGAATCAAGACAAAGATGGTTATGAGGACCACGATAATGAAGCAACACATTTTAATTGTGAAAGGGGGAATCATGGCGATATCTACCTTGAAGAGCAAACGGGATTAAGATGTCGTTTATGTGGAGCTGTAATTCTTGAGAGCAGATATGTGATACCCAAGCTAGTGAGTAACTTTATTTTTTGACGCTTTTTCTTTGTCCTCATGACTGATTAGATTAATATTATTCAAATTTGCATAATCATTTTCAAAACTCGCTTTTAAATTAAATTCATCCTTTAACAAATTACCATCTCATATTGCAGGCAAACTATGGGCCGAGAAGAGGTTATCATTCCAACGAACAACAATTCTTTACCACTGAAAACCCGTATTTTCAAGGTTTAGATGGGAATCCTTTTGAAATTTTCATGCAAACTAAAGGAACTGTATGGGAACTCATTCCTGAACACATTCGGGGACAGTTGCTTCTTCATCAACAAGAAGGGTTCAAGTTTTTATGGGAGAATTTGGCAGGAACAATCGAGCTTCAAGGATTACAAAAACTTGGTCCACGAGGCGGTGGTGGTGGTGGTTGCATCATCTCACATGCACCTGGCACCGGTAAAACCCTCTTGACCATTGTATTCTTGGAGACATTTCTAAAGAAGTTTCCCAGATGCCGC
This sequence comes from Tanacetum coccineum, assembly GCA_026074375.1. NCBI lineage: Eukaryota > Viridiplantae > Streptophyta > Magnoliopsida > Asterales > Asteraceae > Tanacetum > Tanacetum coccineum. Next base: position 6,013 of record BQNB010096157.1, read on the forward strand.
CCTGTAATAGTTGCTCCAGCGAGCATGCTTCTAACATGGGAAGCCGAATTCAAGAAATGGAAAGTTGGGCTCTCATTTATTAACCTCAACAACTCTGAGTCTTCGGCCGAAATAAATATTGGCCATTTCAAGAATAATAAAGATTGGATACGTGCTATAAAGATGAGATCTTGGAGCAACGGTGGAAGGGTTCTTGGACTAAGCTACAATCTGTATGAACAAATAGCTGGGAGTTCTAACACAAAGAATGCAAAACTAGTAAAAATGGGAAACCTTTTACTTGATCTGCCTGGATTGGTAGTTCTTGATGAAGGGCACACGCCTCGTAACGAACGCAGCAACATCTGGAACATACTTTTGAAGTTGAAGACCAAAAACTGTGTGATTTTATCAGGAACCCCGTTTCAAAACAACTTTAGGGAGTTGTTTAATATATTGCGATTAGTAAGGCCAAAAATCGCGACTAAGATTGCGAACGAAAAGGTTTTTGGAGGTATGATTCAGGGAAGGAATTCTAATAAATCTACAAGTATGTCAACTTCTAAAGCTATTGAAAAGCTCAAAGTTATCATTGCGCCTTTTGTTAATGTTCACAAAGGACTTGACAGCAAGCTTCCCGGTTTAAAGCAAAGTATTATACTTCTGAATCCTCCCCCACTTCAGAAGGGTTTAATTGACAATTGTAGAAATGTATCAAATTCCACTTTCGAGTATGAACATAAAGTTGCTCTGGTGTCTGTTCATCCATCTTTGATACTTCATTGCTCCTTGTCTGAGAAAGAAGAGATGTCAACGGACAGAAAAAAACTCGAAAATGTGAGACTTCATGCTGATGTTGGTGCGAAAACAAGGATTGTTATGGAGCTGATTCGCCTGGGTGTATCACTAGGTGAAAAAGTTTTGATCTTCAGTCAGTATATCCAACCTTTGGAGTTATTAAAAGACCAAATCGCCCATGTTTTTGGTTGGGATTTTGGAAGGGAGTTCTTGCTCATAAAAGGAGGGATACATCAGAAGCTTAGGCAAACAATCATATCTGATTTCAATGATCCAGATCGTGAATCAAAAGTGTTGCTGGCATCAACGAAGTGCTGTTCTGAAGGGATTCATCTTATTGGTGCTTCTCGTGTGGTTCTTTTAGACGTCGTTTGGAACCCTTCTGTTGAAACACAAGCTATTAGTAGAGCCTATCGTCTGGGTCAAAAGAAAGTGGTGTACACTTACCATTTGATGGCGGCTGGCACCACTGAGGAGGATAAGTATGATAGACAGGTGGAGAAAGGGCGATTAGCTGAGATGGTCTTTTCTTCATCTGCCGGAGAGGACCCGAAGATGGTGCATAGAGGTGTTAGCGAGCTTGACGACAAGATCTTGCAAAAGCTGGTGGATCATCAAGAATTGAAAGACATTTTCAAAAAGATAAGGTATCCTGAAAGTAAAACAAGAATGTGATTGAAACTTAGTATTCTTTTGCTACTCATTGCAGTTTTTGTATCCTGGAAAATCGGCTAGAACTTGATTTACTATCTAGATGTTTTAGATAAGCACTTAAGTTCTTGAATCAAGAACATAACATTATAACTTAACCGTTTGTTTTTGTTAGCACTATATGACAATTCAAGATTCAGTTCTTGATATGTAAATATATGGTATTTGGCTATTATATTAATGATCTAAGTTGGTAGTTTGATTATTAGACTAGTTTATTGCCTTCTCATTTGGAACATCTTGCATATTATTGGTAAAATACTTATGCCGAAATGACTCATTTTAGATGCTTATAACTTCTGCAACTTAAGTAATTACATGCTATATATGCTTGATAAGGAAATACAATGCCTCATAAAAATGTATGTATAGTGTTCAAATAATTATATTCATGTGATATGCTAATTAAAGATGAGAATATGCATCACCTCTAAACAAAAGTAATTAACCCATTATTGGCTTAAAACCCACGGATGGTTAAGACCGTAAATTCTATAGTTTAAATGGTTTTTATAGTACGTTAGATTCATCATCGAAATCTAGCTTTAATTTGTGTCATGTTGTAGTTTTCAGTGCAAGTAATAATGTAGATATCGTATATATAGTTGTACATGCCATAATCTAGCTTTGTGATTGATGAGGTATAGTCTCCCCCGGAACGTCCGGACAAAGAAAGTAGCTTAGATATTGCTGTAAAACTAGCACGGGCTAAAACCAAAGAAGTGCTCCGGAGAAGCTGACTTGTCGAAGGACACGTCAGGTTCGGAGCCACCACCAGAATTCCGGAGAAGCTGGTGTGTCGAAGGACACGTCAGGATCGGAGTCATTAGCTCCGTCCTAATGCAGCGGTATTAAAAGACACTCCGACAAAGGTATTGTCCTTGTGAAGGACCACTGTCCTTGGAATGACACGTAGCCGACAGATCGTACCAAGAGAAAGCCCCACAGTTATGTTTTGTAGCAAATCCCAAATAGTATAAAGGGAGGACTCATTTCCCCAAGAAGATACACACAACACCTACTCCGGACCATACTTTATATTCTCCGCATTTATCTCACAATCACCATACTTACTCTTACGCCGGAGTTGGTCCCGGATTCACACCCCGGGGCGAGCTAACGGTGTTCTTTCTTATTTTCAGCTAGGAGACGAGGGACTAAGCTCCGGAGGAAACAAGCTGAACTCAATATTTATCACCGTTGAGGTCACTTTTACCAAGCCCAAGCAGCCCACGTAAATTTACCTCAACATTTGGCGTCATCCGTGGGACCCGGCATCCCAATCTACCTGAGTCCGACGAAAAGTGAAAAATATAACACCCCGTGTTTTAGGGTCATTTACGACGTCAATAAATTCACTATGTATTTTTGGTATTGTACGCGTTTGCTTTTAAATCGTAATCGTTAAGTTAAATCGCGTAAGCTAAAATTTTTCGTTCAATGTAAACGGGCATCAAACAATTAAACGTTTACATCAAGCAAGTGTTAAGTAATTATTTTTAGGATAATTATTAATTTTGTTCATTTTATTTTTATTGGTTGCGTAAAGTGTATACGTTTCGCGATAAAATACGTTTAGGCATACCCGGAACCACCAAAACTTTTCTACGCTTCAACAAATACCCACAATTGTACCTAATACCCAAAATTTACAAAATATTATCATATATAGCAACACATGGCCGGATTCAAAGTAAAAGACCAAGAAAAATATCACAAAATCTTGCAACTTGCATTGTACATACAACAACTAATAAAACCTTATGACTTTTACAAGGACTTTACCATACCTTGACCATAAGACTTCCCATGAATTACTCATCTTGTCTTGGACTTCTTATAACACTTTTTGACTAGTCTAGAACATGTATAAGACTTACACTTACAAGTAAACACGCACACTCTCATTTCTAAAGTGTAAACAACAAAAATCTCTCCCTTTTCCCTCCCCATACCCACGGCTTAACTTAATAACATACCAAATCCATACAAAATTTTAATTATAACATTTACACACATTCCTACATGATATCTAAGATAACCTAAGATGATTTGAAGGTTTGATTTAAGGTTTACAAAGGTTAATCAAGCAAGAAGCAAGATTAGGGTTTCATCTGTTTTTTTAGTGGTTTTCAAGACTTGCAAGTTAGGGTCTGGTTCTAAACAAGGTAATTAGCTTTTGTTGTTCATCACCACACATCACATTAAGGTCATCTAAAACTCTTTAACGTCTTTACATTTACATTTTATGTATATATAAAGTTCATGTAGCAAAATCACCATTTAGGATACTTTTGAACATGTAAAATGGGTTTTTACTTGTGATCATTGTTTTATGAACTTTTACATATGTCATGTTGTTGGTAATATCATATTATAATGGGATTATAAGTGTTGTACAATGTTGGTTTAAGTGTAAAAAGTGTATGTATAAACTAGTATAAACTAGTAAGTCAAAGTTACTTAATAAAGTTTATGAGTTAAAAGTTTGTTAAGGACTTGTTACCATGGACACTTGGACATATTATGGACTAATGAACATTATAATATATAATACATATGGGAGATAAGGTTATAGAGGACTTGTGGTAATTTACTAAGTTGAAAAGTACATAAAACAAGTTATATAAATAAGTATACATATTGATTACAAAGGAGCTGTTTTGGTACGTGTTTTGTAACAGTCATATTATGTTTTATAAAGATAGTACACCTCATGACGATTCCAAACATGTAAAGAACTCGAAAAACCGCCTTATAACGAACAAGATAGGCAAATATACGTTTTACGTTAATACCGGGTTTATAAAAATAAATTTTATAAAAACAAGCTATCAAATACTTCTGATATAAAAGGTTTATTATTTTTAACAGGCTGTACATATTTTTGGTATTCCAAAACAATAAGAATCATAATTTTTTAGTCAATAACGAAAGAGTTATGAATTACGCGAGATTATATACTTAAATGTATAAAAATACTTTTATAAAACTATTTTTATAAAATTTACTATTCATCTTAGATTTATACATTTTGAAAACATCATTAATATGATAGAACTTTTAAGAACAAAGACGTGCTCGAAAGAATCTCTAAAAACAGAGCTATACCTAATAAAATACGACATTTACGGGTTTTATGATAACTAAATCTATAAAAATAACTTTATAACTGGTGTGAACAGTAAAAAGTATTGTTCACCAGAGGACATGAAATACAAAAATGTCATATTCTAATACATCGTCTTAATACGAAAGCGTGGACGTAAGAAACGTAAGAAACGGGCTTAAAACGAAGAAATTGCGTCGTTTTTACTATCAAACTATTTATAAACGTTTTAACTTTATAAATACGCTTTCACAAACACAATTAGATGGTGATGTAGCTATATAGAATTGTATATGGTAGTAGTCATTCAAAGTGCTTAATACTTATACGACCTATATTGGATTAGGTTGCCTTCGATCATTATCGTGACGCATTTTCTGTGATATATTTGATTATCATTCACTCAAGGTAAGTTCATAGCCCCACGTTTTACATTTTATGATTTACTAGTTTTAGGGTGAGAAACATATGCGTGTTTTACAACTGGACGCAAGTGGATATTTTACATTACGATTACGTGTTTGCCCAAGTAGCGATAACCCTGTCTGAGCCCATTATCATGAACTATTAATTACTAGGATTGTGAGCGCGAATGATATGAATAGATCTATTGGGATTGACATCCTCGTTCAGGTGATTAGCTATCACTGGAAAAACGGACGTATACCATGTCGGACATAGGATGTTGCGGGTTAGAACATCAACACGGGCAATGTTGGCAATTTATATTGCATTTCATGCATGTCGAGCTTCAGTGTCATAAGCTTAGGGAAACGTAATTATATTTTATGATGTTTGCATCTGTTGCATTATCATAGGGAAATCGTGCGGTCCTATATTATACATTTTATAAACCTATGAATTCACTCAACAATATGTTGATGTTTTAAGCAATGTTTTTCAAGAGATCAATAAGCACGAGGTGCAAAGGATACATTGGTGGTCTTATATTTTGGATGTCATATGCATGAAGATTTGGTTGCATTACATTTTGGGATAATTGTTATGAACTTAAATCTTGTATTTTGAACAATGAGCATGTAAATCTTCGGGCTTTTGTAACAACACTTTGCTAAATCCAATGTATCAGTTTTAAACGGCTTTTAATGGTCGTTCTTTTATATATCTTGTGTTATTGATCTATGAAGTACCACCCCCAACTCATATTCCATTGCGACCCAATTTGGGTGTGTTACAGATTGGTATCAAGAGTCAAGGTTATAGAGAACCAAGTCAAATAATTTTGCTGGACTATAACCGTTTTCAAACATTGCATTTATACAAAGGGATTTTCACGGGACATATATACATACACTACTTGTTGCATTAGTTGGTTAAGACTAGATGCACTTAGGATTGATATACATGTTATGGTATAAATGTATATTACTATAAGAGTCTTATATTAAATACTAATATAAGCTATTTTTGATTTTCAGATACAGTCATGTCGGATTCTAAGGATTCCACGGTTATATATACTGTTATGTCCAGCCCATTTGCGGATTTGCCAGATATCAGATCACCGGGAGTCGATGGACCATCCGTGATGCCAGAGGACCCATATGCCTATGTGGTGGCTGCTTTTCAGGCCCTGCCATCTCGTGATTATGTGTCGGGTCTTGAGTACCCACCTTCACCAGAGTTTGTTCCGGAGCCTGTATACCCAAAGTTCATGCCACTAGAGGATGAGATACTTCCAGCTGAGGAGCAACCACTACCTGCTGCTATCTCATCTACTGCTGATTCACCAGGTTATGTTCCTGAGTCAGATCCTAAGGAGGATCCGAAGGAGGATGATGATGAGGACCCTGAGGAGGATCCTGTCGATTATCCTGCTGACAGAGGAGACGATGGCGATGATGAGGATGAGTCATCTGATGATGACGAGGATGAGGAGGTTGATATTAAGGTAGATGAGGAGGAGGAGGAGCACACAGCTCTTACCGACTCTACAGCTATTACTTTACCAGCTATTGATCATGCCCCATCTGCTGAGGAGACTGAGCCTCTTTGAGACCAACGAGTCTGCGGCTACACCACCACCACATCCTGCATACCGCGTTACTCCTAGGATATCCATCAGACATAAGACACCGATATCACTTCCTCCTAGGGAAGAGGCTGAGAGACTTCTTGCTATGCCTACTCCACCTTCATCACCACTTTCCCCATGGTCATCACCACTACCTCAGATTCCCTCACCATCACTACCAATATCATCATAGTACCTGTGTTATCTCTATCACCACATACTAGTCCTATTCGTCCGTTAGGCTATCGAGCTGCGATGATCCGGCTGAGAGTTGAGGCCGCATCTACTTCCTATTTACTACCATTTCCACCACCCATCATACCCTCCCACACCAGACCAGATGCACCACCATTAGGGATACCACCTTTGCATCCACTTTCTGCTGACCGTAGAGCAGACAGACCCGAGGTTACCTTACCACCTCGAAAGAGGTTAGGCATCACTCTTGGTCCTAGGTACGAGGTTGGAGAGATCTTCTGCTGCTGCTACTAAACCGACTAGAGGTCTTAGGGCAGACTACTAATTTGTTGCTACCATAGATAGGGAGATTATGCGGGATCTAGAGAGAGATGTTAGTTATGGGATCACCGACACTTGGGATGAGATGCTGGTAGACATGCTAGGGGCACCAGTGACTGATGACACAGAGATGGGTCGAAGGATGACAGAGTTTACCACTAGGGTTAGGCAAGACACAGATGAGATCTATACGAAGTTGGATGATGAGCAGTCTGAGCGATAGCTGATGGCTAGTTGGCTCAGCATGCTTTATAGGGATAGGCGTGCACATGCTCGTACTGCTAGGCTCATGGAGGCTGAGGCCAAGATATCTCAAGAGGCTTGGTGATGATCTATGGATGTGAGTGACCTTGCGCGTGCAGAGGTTATGTCGTTACGTACTCAGGTGGTAGCACAGCAGGCAATGATTATAGAGTTATAGGCAACAGACCGCAGGAGGCAGGCGGTGATGACAGAGATGCTAGCGGCAAATTGCAGGAAACAGAAGCAGTTCATAGAGGCACTGAAGCTGCTGAAGAGGCTTCAGACTCAGATGACATAGTTCGAGAGATAGCAGGGACCCGCCAAAGGTCCTACACAGCCAGATGCACTAGAGAAGGCTGGTAGCAGTTCCTAGATCATGTTATGGCTAGTTATTTTGTACAGCCTACTAAGTATTACGGGTAACTCCTGGCTAGTATGGCTTTAGGTTGTATATATTCTTTTATCTTGTAACCTAATCGTTGTGATAATTTTGTATCTGAACCAATCATGTATGTTTTCCAATTATATATGGAATGGTGGTATTATGTCATGTCTGTAATTGAATTTATTATGAATGAATGTCAATTTAGTTACACTATTGTTAACTTCAATTCAGTTGTATATTTCACTGTATGTTGTGATCTCTCTTTACTTATTGTTTATATGTCATGTCATGGTTATGATTTTATGAAATCTAACGGGTATTATATTTTCTTGTGATTGAAGAAAATATCACCAAAAAGAGCCAAGAGGTCAAACATAGCGCCAAAAATAACCAACACCACATCTGTCACTAAGGCATAGGCGTTACTGCCGCTTTGGCAGCACGTGATGCTAACAGAAGTACGAATGGCGATGACAGCCATAATTCAGGAACAGGTGTTAGAATGACATAACGAGCTTCTCGTGAATGTACTTACACTAACTTTCTCAAATGTCAACCATTAAACTTCAAAGGCATGGAATGAGTTGCCGGTCTATCTTAATGGTTTGAAAGGATGGAGTCTGTTTTCCACATCAGTAATTGTACAATTGAGAATCAAGTCAAGTTTGCTACTTGTACTCTCCATTCAGTTGCTTTAACATGGTGGAACACTCATGTCAAGACAGTTGGTCATGATGCCGCTTACGGTATGCCTTGGAAAACACTTATGAAAAAGATGACTGACAAATACTGTCCTCGAAATGAAATCAAGAAACTAAAAATGGAGATTTAGGATCTGAAGGTGAAGGGTACTGACTTGACAAGTTATACCCAACGCTTTCAGGAATTTGCTTTGTTGTGTAGGAGGATGTTTCCCGAAGAATCTGATAAAATTGAAAAATATGTCGGTGGTCTTCCCGACATGATTCATGGGAGTGTAGTGGAGTCTAAACCAAAGACAATGCAAGATGCAGTTGAAATCGCAACTGAGCTAATGGATAAGAAAATCCGCACTTTTGTTGAACGCTAGACAGAGAGTAAAAGGAAATTTGAGGACACCTCAAGGAACACTCAGAACCAACAACAACAACAACAACAACAACAACAACAAAAGCCCAAATCCTTAGCCCACTTCTCTTTTATGAAACCACAAGGACCAATCTTGCACCTTCCCAAGTTAATTTATAACTTGAAAAAGGGAAAAGGAAGAGAGGGGCCAAAAATGCAAACTCCCCAAAGTCCAACAGTTTTAACTGTCACTATTTGGGCGCCAACCCATTTTTACTGTTCATCGTCACTCCCGTTTCACCATCCAGGGTAAATCAAAGGGGTTTTCCAAATTAAAGGGTGCTTAGGTCAATTCATGAGCTCTCTAACACAAATGAAGGGACAAATCAGTCTTTATCAAAGGATTACTTAACCTCTCCCAATCAAAGGCCACGTCAACAATGGTGAAAGCACACATTTATGTGGGTTTTTGCACTAAAACACTCACAAAAGAAGCACAAACGTCACATCAATGGAATGACACGCTGGCAATCCTCAGGTGTCCACAGCTTGATCAAACGGCCACAAATGAAGCTCAAATGATTGAAGAAATGATTGGCCAGGATTGAAAGATTGGAGGGCAGGGCAAGAGATCCTAGAAGCTTCCTCAAGTGCTATAAATAGAGGCCTTTTCTCACACACACGAGGGAGTAGTTTTTTAGGAAGTAGTAGCTTAATTTGAAATTTTTAGCTTAATTGTTTTAGCTTATTTTCCTTAAAATCGTTTTGTAATCTCTTTTCAGTAATGTAATCAAGGTTTCTAGTTAATAAAATTCAGTGTTTACTTTAAATCTTCTTAAATCTCTTTTATATAAGCTCATAATAAGCTCTTTCAGTCTATAAGCTGAAATAAAGCTGTTTGAATTCAGTATTAATCTTATCTAAACCTTAAATCAGTTAAATCTATTATGGATCTTACTAAATTTGAGCTTTTGGAAGGGGATCTTAACTTGGAAGAGATCCCAAGGACTTATACCCTAGCTTATTAATAAGCTAGGGAGCTTGTAGCTGCCATTATTGGTTCCTTTTGTTTAGCTAAAGGATCAAGTAAGTTTCTCTTTTCATTCTTCTCTAATTTCAGTTTAAATTGCTTAGTTATAGCTTATATGTTTAATATTGCTTATTTGCTTATTCTCTTTGCTTATTAGTGTTTAAATATCTCTTCTAGTGCTTATTAGTTATATGTTCTAGTCTGTTTTTGCTTAAATAGTTATAGATCATTAGTTACTAATTTCTGTCATAAAAACTCATAAAATCCAAAAATATTAGCTTAATTAGTTAAGATCTTAGAATTTTACTTATTCAGTTGTTTAATCATGATTGCTAAGTTTGTTTTAAGCTAGTTTTTATCTGGTATTTAGTATTTGTTCATTAGATTTCTCTTAAAAAGTTTTTCTCAAATCTGTCATAATCTAAAAGGGGTGTTTGGTTTAGTGCACTCTTGATTTACACTAGCAGTATTAACATAAGTTAGTACTGCTGAACCTTTACACTACCAGTACTAACCATAAGTTAGTACTGTTAGCTTAGATTTTAGCTTGTCAAATTCAGTAGTATTAAGTTTAGTCATAGCTTATTATGAATTTAGTTTTAGTTTTCATTTTCTAGCTTATTCCATAGCTTAATTTTGTTCTTAAAAGTCAAATTGCATCAGCAGTTCTTTCACTTGAAAGTACTGCTGAAATTTTACACTAGCAGTACTAACCTCAGTTAGTACTGCTGTGTTCTTAGTTTAATTTAGAACAGTAATTTTAGGATTTAGCTTATCAAACTTTGTAGGACTTGAGTTTTAATATAGCTTAATATAGTTTAAGTCTTTAATTTTGTTTTCTAGCTTATTGTCTTAGCTTATTTAGCTGTCAAAAGTCATAAAAAACCTGAAAATTCCAAAAACAGTACTTAGAAACTTTAGGATTTAAATTTGCTAATTTAGCTTATGAGACTAGATTTTATAGCTGATTTAGATAGATAATAAGTAGTTTGATAAGTCCATAAAGTTTTAAAGTCTGGTGTAGCTTATTAAGGTTTTTAGCTTATTTGGATTTTGTGTTACTTTGCTTATTTCTTGAGTTTGCTTAGTTCATGATCAATTTCAGTAGCATAAAAGTAGTTAAAGCTTTAATCTCTTTTCATTTTTAGAATAAGCACATCATAAGCTTTCTAAATCACTTTTCCTTTTTAGATTTAAGCTTTATTTGAGTATTTTATGGCTGTTTAAGTAAAAATAAGCCCAAACCCTCACTTTCTGTAAACAGTTTTAAGATAAGCTCTTTTTGAGCTTATTTGTGAGTTTCAGCCCAAGTAGCCTTTATTAATTTTGATCCCACTAGCTTCCTTTACAACTTTGCTTCTTTGAGTTTTTCATTTTAAGCTCTTTAAAATTTCGAATGCTTATTGGTCTTTATTTGTGATCGGGGTAGATTTTCAGGGTAGAAAGTGTAACTTTTCGATCTTAGTTGTTTTTTTTAGTTAGTCCCTCCGTTAGTTTGTTAGTTTCCCCGTTAGTTTCTTAGGTTTTTGCACCCTTAGTCATTAGTTAAGTTGTTAATTAAGGTTATTAGTTTTAATTAGTAATTAGGTTTATTTAGTTTAATTAAGAACTCTTATAAAAAGATAAAATTAGGGCTTTTATTTCTAGAAACCCAATCAAACATCTTTGCTCCATTCAAATCAGGATCCGAACCTAAACGTGGTTTCAATTTCACTAGTCGTTGGGGAAACGACCCGGGTGATCATACTTACCCGGTTTAATATACGTATTTTATATTATATTATATATATTTTTGAGAGTGAATTTTATCAAGGGTAACTTGGTAATTTTCTTAATTACTCTTAAGGTTATATTTTATATATATTTCACGTGTATAAAACTTGCGAATCAGTTACTTCCAGAATACATTTCGTAGAATATACATCATGTCTTGATTCCAGGCCCCGTGCATATCCATAGAAGGTCTTACGTTGTTCTCTCCAATGTGAGATTCCCCTTAACGCATGTTTATCATATGTAACTTTAATAGGACTCCATATGTTCAGAACCATGTCTTCAATGCCTAGAAGATCATACTGAGTGGCCTTTGTCTTTGTTGTGAAAGTCGTATAGGTCATTGTCGAAACTCCTCCTTACAGATACTTGAGATCATTGTTGAAGAAGTAGCCAACCCGTACTTTTTGACGATTCCCACTCATGACTAAAGGAAGGGGTTTGGTGAGATCAAATGGATAGTCACCGCCTACTGGATTCTCCTAATCAAGTTTTTCTAAAAGAGCCTTGTAACATTCTTCAAAGTCATATTCCAACTCAGCATAATTGGTATATGTGCCTTTGAGAAGTCTGAATGCTTGTCCTAACAGGGTTTCTTAAGTAAGATTGGTGATTTTTAGGCCATTCATGATGTATGCAGAGAAGTCTATAGGAGTTCTCATCAATTCATCAAAGGACTTTAAAGATTTATCAATAGAAGCTGCGAAAGTCATTAACCAGCTTTGAGTAGGTCCTTGTTGTGGAGTCTTGCCAACATTCCAATCAGGATCAGTGGGTTCTTGAGGTTGTTTAGGTTTGGTAAACCAGTCACGTTTAGATTCAACCTTTCTCGTGGGTTCTTCATCATCATTACCAAGATTCCTTTCTTGATCTTGTAGCATATCAGAATCTGCAACCTCAAACTCTGGTTCCTCTTTTTGAATTGATTTACCATAATATTTTGGTTGAGACTTGGTGCCTTTGGATGAGCCAGACTGTGATTCTTTAGCTTTAGGACCTTTTGTTAGTTCTGCATCATTGCTAGTCTTTCTTTTCTTCAACCCTCGGTCTAATCTAACGGAAGGGTCTTCATCTTTATCTTTGTCTTTTCGGCTTGTCTTTAACGAGTACACTTTATCATAAGTGGAGAAGAGAGTCTTGTCGAGATCAAAAGATTTTATCAATCATTCATAGCATTCTCTGTGTTCAGGAGCTGCCAGAAATGATTCACTTTTATCCATTTTGTCGATAAGAATCTTCTTCAACTCAAATTTTGTAAGCGTTGCAGCAGCTTCATATGAAGACTGTGGTTGAGAAGACTCCTTAGCTAGAACCGCCTACTCAAGTGATTTAGTAACCATGCTTTAGATCACTAGAGGAGAAAAGTTAGATACTTCCTTTGGCAGAATCTAAGGCAGTTGATTCTTTACTTGCTCTGTGATCCTTTTAGTGATTGATGCCGAAAGGTAGTTCATGAATTCATCTCTGGTGGCTCCTAATCTTGCATCTAGATGTTCATCTACTAGAGTAGTCACTTGAGTTTTAAGAGGATCATTCCTTTTAAGTTCATCAACTTCTTTTTCCAATGTTGTGACTCTATTGTCGAATTGGAAGACTGATGCGAAATTTAGAAGTGTAGATGGAGGATTTGTTGCTTCAGTTGTTCGTGGTGGAGTTGATGTTGATTGTTGAGGTGGAGGAGTGAAGGATGGTAATGATTATGGGATGACGGTGGAGTATACTGGTGAAGAATCTGTGATAACCGAGATAGGTACTATAAGGAGCGTGGGTGTTTGCTGGCTTGGTACTTCATGATGGACGTGAACATCCTTTGGAGAAACAATTTCTGCATCAGTATGCGGAATATCTAAAAAATTTAAGAACTTAGATGCCAAGTTGGATGAGTGAGAAGAGCTTGTAACTGGGACTTCAGTCTTCTATGGAACAGTATAAAGTGTCACATGAGCATCTTCTATGACTTTAGAGATCTCCAGATTTTCATTCCCTTGTTGAATGTTCGTCAATTCAGCATCGGTACCCTCCTTTCGAACTATCTCATCATCAGCTTGAACTGGTTTATTCAACTGTATATCCACATCATCGTATAGCTGACTTGTAGTATAATCCATCTCTTCATCTTCATCACCTTCATCTTTATCAGTAATCTTTATTTCATCTTCCTCATCAGAATCGTTGGACGGGGTTTTAACAAACTCGTCCTTCACTTCTTCTTCATCATCTTCTATATCTTCTTCATTTTTTTCTTGATCAGACTCGGAACTCGATTCATTCTTATCAGTTTCATGCTCAGAATCCGATTCATTTTCATTGTCTGATTAGGTTTTGTCATCATCACTGTCATTATCTTGATCACTGTCTTTACTACTTGAGTCATGATCATTATTGCTATCATCTTCATCATTTCCCTAGGATTCAGCTTCACTTTCAGATGATTCTTCTTCAGTCACATCGGGAACCCCCAATTTAACACCAGTTCCTTCATTTGTGACAGAAGGTTTGATTTTTGCAGCACTTGGAGCAATTTTGATAATAGTACCAGAACCACTTAGATGAGTCTTATGAAAGTCCCTCAAGCTCTTCTGTCTAACTTCTTCAAATTAAGCATCTTCAGTTAAAGCCACTTCAGAGAGTAGCTCAATTCCTTTGCCTCGAGTAACATCCACCTTTTCCTTCCTTTTAGATGATGACTCCACAGGAGTATCTCTTATAACCACTCCTGAAGTCTGTTTTCTTGTTGTCTTCTTAGCTGGAACCTTTTTCTTTGCAAATTTAGGTTCTTCATCCACAGGGACTAGACTCAGATTAAGGTCCTTCTTAGATGGAGAAGCTTTCTTAAATTTCCTTGTAATCTTGGGAGGAGTAGCTCCTGTAGCAAAACCAAGGTAAGTTTTGTAAGCTTTGGTTTCCTTCATCTCAGGACTGGTCAATGATGCAGGAAGTATAACACCATAGATTTGAGTTACTTCTTTTGCAGAGACAAATCTTAAAGTGTTTATCAGATAGTTATCCCCGGAGGTGTGCATCCCGATCTTGTTTCTCCAGGAGACTGTCTTGTCTTGAGTAAAGAAGTAGTGAATGATAACTTTGGTGAATCAAGGGTAGTACATATTCTCTTGCTTTTTGTAGGCTCTGTTGTCAATATGGTAAATGAAATCTTCCCAAAGTAGTTCAACATAGTCTACATTCTTCTGATGGTACATGCCCCAAAGGATTTGTGCTTTGGAGAGACGAAGCTTGTCAAGACCCGTTGTCTTTCCAGATAAACTTATGTTAATGAGAGCAGCAAAAGTTCTCTAAGGTTGATGCATCTGATCAACAACAACATCACTGAGTGAATTGATTTCCCTAGTGTGACCAAGTTATCTTAAGAAAGACATAATTTCTTCATCAGTAGGAAGTGCATCAAAGTCTTGACCCTGTACTCTTGGGCAGATCTTAAAGATATCTCTGAAAATTTCCAAAGTAAGTTTGAATCTCTTCCTTTTGTCCATTTTGAATATGTAGAAAGTGTCATGCTTGTAAATAGAATCCCAAAATTGATGCATGTAAACTTCTGGAACATCAATAGTGATGAGAAATGCAGTGTAGTATGGAGTGAGAGCAAGAGAATCCAGAACGACTTGAAATGTAGGTTCTCTTTGTAACTTTCCAGGATTGAGTCTTCTGTTTCATTTTCTAATCTCAAGTCTTTTCTCCTTCGGAACAAGTTCAAGATCAAGTTTGTCTTGTTGAGAAGTAATGGAAGATATGATTCTACCAAGATTTGTCACTTACAGTTCATATACAAGCAAATATATATGTATATTACTGAAAGACAATCTAGATCATGAAGAATGATTATAGATGCAAGACTGATTTACACTAGGAAATATGCACACAGTTAGTAGGCAAAGTATTTTCACACATGAAACATAGAGAAACACATAATCATACAACACACTAACTATAGGCAATCTATAAAAACCAAGGCAATCACAAAACATTTCTAAGGAAAAACTAGACCTAAATTGATCACTAAGTGATAAGTTAAGGTTTAATTATACTTATATTAGATTACGAGATTTGATTACCAAGATTATGAGATTAGTTATTCTAGAAAAATCATGTATAGTTCGCCTTAAGTATGTGTATAATTCGCCTGTGTTAAACACATATGTATAGTTTGCCCATGTTACTCCTATGTATAGTTCGCCTGTATTAAAGATGAACGTATAGTTCGCCTATGTAAATGTGTATAGTTCGCCTGTATTAACCCAAACGTATAGTTCGCCTACATAAACGCATAGTTCGCCTACACAACAAACGAATAGTTTGCCTGAGTGTATTGTTCGCCTAGAGGAAATATACACAACTACTTTTCACATTATTTCAAGCAGCTAAAACCATTTATTCATGATCATATAGCATCTAGGAATCAGTTTAACATATTTAATCCATGAATTAACCACAAAAATATTGTCTTTAGACTTATTCGACTCATATGAACATGAAAACCCAAGATATTTAAGATTTTAACATACTTGGATGTTTAAAGACACTCAAATTCACACAAACAATCATTTAAGCAATTCTAAACCCAAACCCATGAACTTTTACAAGTTCTTGACCATTTTTCATTGGTACGACATCAAGAATCAACCAAAACATATGAGTATGTTATCCTTATTAAAAACTGTTATACGTGCCTCATCTAGACCCCTATAGGACTAAAACCCCTCAATCAATTTAACATTTCATCCACTTTTTAGGGTGACAATAGTTAGGTTGAATTTTAGGGTTTTTTCGAGCATAATTCGAACGTTAGGTCTAATTTTATAGAAGTTTTAACATTAAAACTAGTATACCTTAAGGTTTAAACGAAGGTTGGATTAGTTCTTGAAAGTCTTGAAAAAATCAACAATGGAGGAAAAAAATGAGTGTGTTCGTGTGTGTATAAGAAAAAATGGGGAAGGAGTGTTTTTGTTTTAAAACTTTTAGGTTTCGGCAGAAAATGCTCCCTGAGGTTTAGTGATACTTCTATTTTCCTAATGAATTTAACCTAAGGCAAAAAGTAGTTTCACTAATGGCAAAACTAGTCCCTAAAGGTTAATAATCAAGAATGAGTCTCACATTTTACCATAATACCCTTTAAGAATTAAACACATAACAAATAAAGCCCGATTGAGCTAAAATTAATTAACTCCCCTTTAATTATTCACCCTTTATTGTTTAAAACCGTTTCCTTTTATCACAAATTGAACTTTTAAAAAAAGATATTTGACATTTTCTCCCCCTCAAACAATGACCCGTTTCCTATTGAAAGAGCTGTAGTCATTGTTTGAGTGGTCAAATATCTTTAAAAATGTTTTTTTGATGAATTTCTGAAGTAGATTATATTATTTTTGACAATCAACACCATGAAAAATAAGATTTCTCTTATTTTGACACAAAAGCGCACTGACAGGTACACTTATGGTTATATAGGAAACACGGGTTGTGATGCAAAGTAATAACAAGCCTTTACATGGTCATAAAGTAGACCATGACTGACTCGCGCGAACTCACCACTCAAACGTGTAAACAAATACAAACATGTATAAAGACAACACAAAGAGGATCAGAATCACGCGAGACCAAGAAAACCGGGTTTTAAAAAGCTTTTGAAACTTTTGCTCGAACTTATTACAACCTCGTATCAATTATTAAATGACATTTCTAAGGCCATAAATGTTATCGATTTTCAGAAGACATGCCGGCCATACATATTTTTATATTTTTCTGATTTTTTTAAAATTTTTTATTTTTTTTTTGCAAAATTTATATTAAAAGAAAATATTTTTGTGTTTTTATGATTTCTTATGTACATATGATACAGGATATACCGCGAATAACCACCTTTACTCGTCCTCTTCCTTTGTCAGATGTTTTAGCATTTTCAGAGACATGCTTCTCATTCCTAGCTTTTCGATCAAGATATTGAATCTTTCTCTTGGCAAGGGGTTGGTAAAGATGTCAGCCAGTTGATATTCCGTCCGAACAAAGTAGAGTTCCACTATTCCATTCTCCACCTGCTCCTTTATAAAATGGTATCGTACATCAATGTGCTTGGCTCTTGAATGTTGAATGTTGTTGTAGCATAGAGCAATCGCACTTTTGTTATCGCAGTATAGAGGAATCTTATTGAAATGAAAACCATAATCTATTAGCTATGAGCGTATCCATAGGATTTGAGCACAACACCCAGATAAGGAAATATATTACGCCTCTGTACTCGAGATTGCAGTGCTCTTTTGCTTCTTGGAAGACCAGCTAACGTGTTTATCACCTAAGAATTAAGCACTTCCTGATGTACTGCGTCTAGTGTCCTGACACCCTGCGTGATCTGCATCTGCATATGCTGTTAGAGATATACTGGTATCCTTCGAGTACCAGAGACCCATGTTAATGGTTCCCTTTAGATATCGAAAGATCCATTTAACCGCATTTAAGTGCTTTTCGGTAGGCTTTGCCTGATACCGGGCACATAAGCAGACTGCATAAATAAGGTCGGGTGTACTGGATGTCAGATACATAAGGGATCCAATCATGCCACGGTAAAGTGTAGCATCAATTGGTTTTCCCTGTAGATCTTCATCTAGTTTACTCTTTTCTACCATAGGTGTGTCTACAGAATCACTAGTTAGCATACCATATTTTTTAATAATTTCAGAAGCATATTTTAACTAGTTTAGGAAGATGCCTCTAGGACTTTGAGAAATTTATAATCCTAAAAAGAATGACATATGCCCCATCATTGACATCTTGAACTTAGTGGTCATCTGATTAGCAAACTCATTACACATGGCAGTATTAGTGGATGCAAATATTATATCATCAACCTAAATTTATACCAATAATAAGTCGTTCCTAGCTTGCCGTGTGAAGAGTGTTGGATCAACTGCACCTTTTGAGAAATGTTGTGAGATAAGGAAGCTTAACAACATGTCGTACCATGCACGTGGTGCTTGTTTGAGACCATAAAGGGCCTTTTTCAGCTTGTACACATGCGATGGGTTGTCTTGATCAACAAATCATTCTGGTTGAGAAACATAGACCTCTTCTTTGAGCTCGCCATTTAAAAAAGCAATTTTGATGTCAATTTGGTAGATCATCATATTCTTATGAGCGGCATTTGCTATGAAGATACGGATGGCCTCTATTCTAGCAATCGGTATAAACGATTCCTCGAAATCGATTCTCTCTTCTTGCCTGAATCCTTGAGCAACTAGTCTAACCTTATTATTTAATACCCTGCCAAATTAATCCGTCTTAACCTTATAAATCCATTTTAGTTTGATCAATAACACTTTATCTAGACACAGCACCAATTCCTAAAATTCTAGTCTTTCAAATTCGTGAATTTCTTCTTGCATTGCATCGATCCATTATGGTTCGGTCATTGCTTGTTTGAAGTTCTTTAGTTCTACAGAAGTTAGGAAGGCATCAAAATAACACCACATGACGTCAGTTTGGAGTTGCTTTCTCATAGAGACAGAGCAAGAAGGATCGCCGATCACGTTTCCTATAGGATGATCCTTATTCCATTTACCAAGGTGTTCAAATATGGTGTGGGTGTGTCTCACATTCGATGATGATCCTTGAGAAGTCGAGTCTTCATGAAGAGATTCATGAAGTGGATCATCATGAAAAGTTGGTGTTTTTGGTGATTCTTCAAAACCTTGAGAAATGTTTGGACAATGTTCTTGTTCTTGTGTTGATGGAATACTTGTTAATGGAGCATCCTCATCAATGGAAGTTGACACAAGAGAATCGACTAAAACCACAACTCTCGGAGCAGCAGCTTCTTGAACTGGAGAAACAGCAATTGATGGAGGATTGAAGTATTCATCAAACATAGGTTTAAACAAGCGATGACAATCATCTCTTTTTGGTGGAATACAAGGTTTTTGAGAAACAGGGTTTGAAACGAGTCCTGAACTGGATGTAACAGGAGTCATAGAATGAAGCCCGGGTCCTGAACTGAATTGTTCAGAAGCCATAGCTGTCAGCTCATCGAATGTCACATGAATTGTTTC
>BQNB010096158.1:0-25694 GCA_026074375.1 Tanacetum coccineum
GAGGAGTGGAGTAGGGCGAAGAGGAGCTTCGTGATCGAACCACTATAAATCATCGTGTCGGTTTGCATTTTCTTTTACCCTTCGCTTTAATTATTTATTTACATTTATCGCTTTACTTTTATACTTGTATTGTGCTCATGATTGTGTGAATGGTTGTGTATATCCTGTTAGTTAAAATTGTGTAGCTCTTTGTGCTAAATATTATGAATGTGGTTATATTGTTAGAATATGCTTTAGCTATTGTAAACCTATGATCGACACTTCTCATATTGTGTCAAGCTTGATTGGTTATTTGATACAAAAGATCTAATCCAAAAACCTCTTCTGGGGGCGGTCCCATAATTCAGGCGGCCCCCTGATATACTTGGCGGCCCTCATATATATATGGGACCGCTGGTATCAGAGCCAGATCGCTCTAGTTTTCAAAACAAAATGGTTTTTAAAATAGAGTACGATTCATGTATCATAGTACCCATGAAGGAGGATTAAATATGAAATGTGTTTTGTTGTTTGATTCGTACTAGTTTTGTTATTTAATATACTTTGTATACTAGCTTGAAGGAAAATTTTCTTAAAAGAACTTGGAAGTGCCAACTTATGTTTATCTAAGTCGTAAGAGTAGAAATGATGTCTAAAACATGAAATTTACGTGTTGGAATAACTTTTTAAAGTCCTATGTTCTTTAGTTAAGTCACCAAATGATTTTAAACAAAAAACGTGTTTTGGGGTCACTGGTGACCTTTATGGGGGCCGTCTGTCTGTTTTAGCAGAATTTGGCAAACTTCAAAAAATCATATAAAATCAACCGTAAGTCTGTAAAAGTTGTGTCACCCGCCATTTCAAAGATAATTGAGTCTACTTTCATTTAAACATACTTCCAAGTCTTCATTTTAAACTTAAATAAGTCGGAAATGCAAAATACTACATAGTGGTTAAAACTTTTAGTTCCGTTTTAACTTAAAACTTGTATTTTATATTTTCCTTTGAGTCGGGCATTTCTAAATGATATATCTTTGAAAAATAGTTTATTTGTTCTTTCAAAATATTGATTCTAATTATTTTTTATAACACTTTTAAACAATTAAGTACACATTCTTGCAATAATTATACAAAAGTGGTTTGTTTATTCGGGATAAATGATGGTATAAATGTGACGTTATTTGATGTCATCGTATGCTAAATGAATATGTGTGTTTTTTTGTGTCTTAATATTATTAATAGATATTAGTAAGTAATCATTGCTATTTGTATTACAACTACTCATACGCGTATCCATGTCATGTACGCTATTTGTTTGTTATTAGTTTTCCGGATTATGCCTAATAGGAATTACACTAGATCTCTTGCGTTAAGTTGTGAAATTGTTTATGCATTGCATATAGGCATAGATCGCTATATTTAAAAATATTACATAAACATCTTGTAAATCCTTTTGAGTGTAGTAACCTACTTAGGAATGAGAGTTCAATAGTTTGTCAGGTATGTTGGAAAATATTGTCATAAGATCACATGTTAAAACCTGTCACCAAAATATTTCCAATACGTTAACTCTCTTTCAACAAGATGTCTAAATCTTTTCATCATTGTGCGTTGTTTGACCTTGGGTTGGTTAAACAAAAGAAAAGATTGTATTAATACATTAGTAATTAAGTAAAAGAAAATGTATGTTTAAACTTTGCTTGTGCTTGCATTGTTCTAACACACACACATAATTATATTCTTTTTATAAACATATAGTATTTTACAAAAGATGTGTGTTGTATAAAAATGGTTAGGAAAATCATTTATATACTTATAAAATGTCAAAAACTATGCATACTATACATATCAACAAATAGTTTTTCACACAAGCAAAATATATGACAATCTTGAAGTAAGAAATTAATTTGTCATTATTTGTCAATCTCACCTTACAACTAGTATTAGGATTAACGAAACACACTATGAAAATCTTTATTTGTTTTCTTTTAAAAAGAGTGTTTGTGAGTGTCAAGAAAGATTTCAAATACATATCAATTCATTATTCAAATTATGATTGATATTATTATTGAATCTAATTGACAAGTTTTCGAGTATGGACAAGAAATCGGATTCTTATTTGTCTAGATTTAAGATTATATCAAAATGTAACAAGAGATATTATCTTAAACCTACATACTCAATCACACTTAATTGATATGAAAATAATGACATCCTTTTCTTAGACGATAAGAATATGTATTGGATCATAACTCACACTTGTGTCAATGATGTCATATTGAGTCCACTTGCCCAATAGTTGTGTTCCAAATATTTGGCAACTATATGCATAAAATACACAATGAAGTAGGATCGACGACTTGAATGTTTTGTCCAAAATATTCAAGTAATTTATCTTGCAATGAAATTGGTAAAGTCGTCATCTCCAAAAAGCAAAACATGAGAAAATGCACAACATTGCTAGTAACTTTTGCTCAAACAATTCAAAAAAGTACAACTCAAAACACAAATTATCTTCTTAACAAAACTATCTCTTTACTTAACCAAATGAAGCATAATATTACTCTTCACCAAATGAGAACCTTTTAACCATCTAAAGTTAGGACTAGGAAGAATTGAACACATTACATAAACCATCATCGTGCTTTCTTTCAATAAGTGTTCGTAAGAGGATTTCGAATATGAAGATGATTATTATTCAAACGATAATCAATCTCATTATTCAATCTAATTACAAAATTAGACTATGAACATGAAATCTAGACTGGGATTTATCTAGAGTACGAAAATATCAATCAAATAACCATAGATATTTTTCGGTGTCTACATGTTTAACCATCCTCGGTTATTACATGAAATCACGAAGTCGATTCCAAGACAACAAGATTAATTATCGAATTGCAATTCACACTTGCAGAGAAGATGTTTCATTGAGTCTAAAGTGTTCAAATGTTGTGTTATTAGCTATGGTCAAATTATACATGCTAAGCTTAACACACCCTAAGTAGGATTGATGACTTATAAATTTCCATCGGGAAACTCATAGTACTCCAACTTGATAAGCATGTCTTGGATTTCATTTCTGAAAACTCAAACCAAGAACCCTTATAACTTATATAAGCTTTTTCTAATAACCTAATTTCAACATCATCTCCCAAATAGTGGGAAAATGATCCTTGCCCAAATTTGGCACCTCTACGGATCAATGGACCCTTCGTTTTAGATTCATTTTTGGCTTAGGTAAATTCGCCCTATGGCGTTAGATTTAAAACATCTTCCTCTTGTAAAACTCTTGCTTAAAAGTCCAACATACATGTAACTAACCTTTAGTAAATCATCATTATATATACACAAGAAACATTCACTAAGATCTATTGAGGAATAAACTTAATTGGAATTTCATTCATAAAAGACATGCAAAGGTCATTCTTAGAATACACTCTCATTAAAGATGCATTACACATTAACACATCTTAAGCAAACTCTGAGTCTTAGATGACTCCTTCTCTCTTAAACTACAACATCTTGCTAAACTTACAACAACTTGCTTTCTCTCTCATTCAACCTTAGAATTCCACACATCTTGATTAGGATTATGTGGACCAAAATTAAAGCATGTTAGTTAAGTCATATTAGACCGAGTATTAAAAGACAATACAGATTTTTCTTTGCTACACTTCATTAAGCAAATATAGGAACTCTATTTTGTCTAACAAGAGAATGACTACTAGAGAACCTATTGTACTAGAAATTTAATTTGACCTAATAGTTGAATTGCTTCCAGGAGTGAAGTTGGGTTCGTGGTATAACCCATAAAAATGGTCGTGTTTAGCCTAAATTGAGCACCACTAGTGATAGTCTCATATTCATTCTCTAATTTGATTAAATGGCTCTTTCTAAATATGCCTAATGATAGTCTACATTGATGGACTTTTTATCTCATTAGGATTTCATACTAAACAAGTAGAAATTAGGATACTCCTTAGTCAATCTAGACTATCTTCACCTCACATATGTGCTTTGAAGTTTCAAGATGATAACTTGCTCCGTAATGCAATTATATGCCTTCATGATTATCTTGATGCTCAACGTTTATTGAATGCATGTCTATTGTAAAGGTTTTTGTCTTTTTCTAGCAATTTAGATAAAATATCTCTTAGTTTATATAAATAACACATGCTCCTAAATGCTAAATGCTACCATGTTTTACATTACAATTACATTTAAGATTATCATGTTTTTTATGCGTTATCTTACATGACTTATGTGTTAATTGTGCACCTACACTATGTGAGTTTAATGTATAACGATTAACTTTTAGATGTCATATAGTCTTACACATTAATCTCGTTGATTATTGTGTTGATGCATGCTTAGATAAACTTGCATGCTTAAATCTATGTGTCTTATGCATCTAGGTATATATTTTCTCACACTAGAATATTTTTCTTTACGTCCGTGTCACAAATTCTAAAAAGTCAAAAGAGTCGTAAAATGGTCTTAAATCTCCCAAAGTCTTCATTCACACATTCCCTTAATCATCATCTCGCTTTCTTCTAAATAATTAACTCTTTTGTCAAGGAAAGTTTAGATACAAATCTAACACTCCTCCAAGTAGATTTGACAACTTATATATTTTATCCAAAATATTCAAGTAATTTTAACTTGCGATCGCAAACATTAAAGGTCATATCTGAAAATTCATATTCAAGCCTTTTAACAACATAAGTTAAAGCGCTCTCCTTTTCTCTTCAACAAAAACATTCTTTGTCTTTTGAGAAATTATGATCACCTACCGGCGTGTTGTGATTATAATTTAGAAGTCATCCTTAAGTTCTAAATCACATCTTACTTATATCTATACTTTCTCATTCATTCTCCATTTCTAATTCATTTCACTAAATCATACCTCTACCCTTTCACTCAGTCACGCCTCTACAACCATATAGATGGCTAATTTCTTTCATCCACCATTTTTGTTACCACCTTTAAGACAACCTCATACCTCGTCGTGTGATTGTTCTACGAACATTCGCAATGCTCGAGAAGAGCTACATAACTTCATGGATGCAGTTCATCATACGCTAACCACGATCCATCTTGACATTGTCAAGCTTGTTGCTTCCGTCTCTGTTCGTTTTCTTCTTTATTTATTTTTTCACTCGCGGATGAAATTCATCGAGATATGTCACCATTTCCTTCGGGATTATGTCCAAAAAGGAAACATTTCCATCAAAAAGGTTTTGTTTGAAGATAACATCGCCAACATTCTTTCTTTACCCCTCAAGCGTGAATCGTTCAATTATCTTGGTTTAGGTCTAGGAATGATGAAACACTTCTCGTAAATATTTCTTTTTGCTTCTACTAGTCTCGCTTTTATTTCTTATCTATCATATTCTATATGTCGTGACAACTTACTTTAAGTATTTTTAATTCGCGAAATGCAAATTAAAATGTCACTCCTTTGGAAAAAGTCGTCAAACCCCAAACCTCATAACTATTATTCACTCCTATTAGTGTTTACTAGTTCTCGTACATCTTTAACCCAACAAGGTGAAATGAAACACGAGTCTTGAGTCATACACCGAGTGATCTTCACAAGCAGATTCACTATGTAATCCTTCACCACCAACATAATCACAACCTAATAGTGGCTTATCACTACTACAACCCATAAAGGATGAACTACCTTTCACAAAGCACAAACATATGCCCAACTTAATATCTCTCTATAGATCAATGGGTCATCCTTATATCCCAACACTCATATGTATCATTTCTTATGTTGTCAATACTCAAGTGAATTGCATCATGAAATGTGTCTCATTCTCAAACATAATCCTTACAATCGCTATACTCACAATCTATCACTACACGATAAATCCTCACACATACAAATCTTGGTCCTCGCATCTCGTAAACGTCTTTTCTCACCTCTAATATTCTTTTCACTTTTAAACGGTTCTTCTCACATTCAATAGTCTTCTCACTTCTAATAGTCTTCTCACTTTTGATAGTCTTCTCACTTCTAATAGTATTTTTACTTCTGACGTTTCTTCTCACTTCTAAACGTTTCTTTTCACTTCTAATAAGTCTTCGCACCTTTAACGTTTCTTCTCACTTCTAAACGTTTCTTCTTATTTCTAATAGTCTTGTTACTATTAAATTTCCTCCTATATCTCTTGACAACTTAATTATTTCATTCGAAATATTTAAGTAATTTGTGAAATGTGCGAGAGCAGGTGGTCGACTGGGGCCGGGATTGGAGTGGGTGGAGGGGGGGGAGGGACGCGGAGAGCTCGCGGGGCGCGTACTCTCGTGGGCGACGTGGGGAGTTGGGGTGGCGTGGGAGGGATTGAGGGTTGGTTTGTTTTGTTTGTATAAATCGCACATGTGTGCTCACTTCACATAACGATCTGATGAAAGAATCTCCTTAATAGAAGATATCTGATCTTTATTGTTCTTCACACCTTTCAGAGATGATGTAGCATGTTTTGAATCGATCTGACACGACATTTGGCATTGTTAGCTACTCATTTCTCTTAATATTATTACTCGATATGCACATCACATGTAAGTAGGAATCAAATATAGTATCTTAGGTTCTGAACTTTAATACATACGGCGAGCCAGGGGGGAACCGTCCGTAGGACGCCTTCGCTTGGTTCTCAACAGGGTTAGTGTGAGAAGCGGCGCAAGCGGAAGCATGACACGGCGAGATACATATACCATACGTTAGCGCGCAATCGACTACTTTGTTCGATAGGATCACATGCTCATCAATTTTTTTCACACCATGCTTGTCATTGTTAGTGCAAATGATATAGTAATCGTCTTTGACAACCTCCAGTCAACACCTTCCCTCTTTATTGTCGCTCATCCTTCCTCACTTTTCAGCTCAATGGAATCATTTTATTTCTCATCCAAGAGCATATCGTTTCCATCCTCATCTTATTTTTCGTTTCCATCCTCAACTTATGTCTTCTCAACAAATCATCCTTAGTGTCAACATTTAGCTCGACCTAAAGTCTTACGATGATGTTTACGTAAACACCCCAAACATAAAAAAGCATACATAATGCTTAACAAAGAAACCTAGAGGATTTAGGAATCTCTCAATACAACCCTTGACGAAAGTCTATCCGAATCTAAATCATCATCTTTGGTAGATAATGATATCAAAATGAACATGTCGTTCCAAACACGCTAATACTCCTTGTCCAAATGAAATCTTGGAAAAAGTCATTCTCATAATATTTGTGTATCAATCAGCAATCAAATCCCATTCTCGTTTATTAAAAGTTGGTCGAATCTTAGTCCTTAAACGTACGTCTCGATTCCTTTTATTTTATCATTTAGGTTGTTGATTTTAATATAATGATTGCATGTGTCTAGTTTCTAATTCTCTTTCAAAGTGTTATACTTTAGAATACTCAAACCTAAAAGTGCATGTTTAGTTCCGTACTAATGTCTTGCTATATATATGTGTGCACTTGTCTACTAACTTTGTTTTGTAGCACGCATCCATATCTTGATTCCTTGGTGCCCCAAACAAGGGGGAGCACTTGCAAGCGTCCTACTCATTTATATTAATTCATCTAATGTCTTGAGCAAGGATGGTAATTAATTTTGTTGGGAATTAAAAGTCTTCATACTTAGTACTGCCAAGCCAAGAGTTAGTACTGCTCAAGTTACAACTGCCAGTACTAACCAGTTAGTACTGCTAGAGTAAGTTAGTACTGCCAGTACTAACTTAAGACTGCTGAAGGACTTAAGACTGATGGATGAAGATTAAGACTGCTAAAGTGATAAAGACGGTTTTGATATATAGCTTCAAGGTTGTAAACCCTAGTACTACACAGAGTACTCGTATTATTGATAATAATAATATTGGAGCTTTTCAGTAATATCATTGTTCATACAGTTTACTGTTTCATTAATATTCTTCTAAGTATTAAAGAGTAGATTCCGCATACTCTTTAGTATTCACAAAGTTTCTACCATAGTTGTTTTGGATTTATCCAAAGTAACTTAACCTTTACAAGCTAAGGAATCGATCTTAAGTTGGGATCAACAAGTGGTATCAGAGCTTGTGTTCTGAAACTTTGATCTAGAAGAAACTAACAAGAAGAACTCTTTACTCACAAGGAAGAGATGGATCTAGAAACTGCTCAAACCACTACTACTGCAAAGTTGCCCATTCTCAAACAGGGTGAATATGATATGTGGAGGCTAAGGATTGAGCAATACTTTCAAGTACAAGACTATGCTCTATGGGATGTCATAGAGAATGGAAACTCATTCAAACCAGTAGCTCAAACAACAACAAATGCTGATGGTACCTCAACTTCACTAATACCAGGTCCTGTAACTACTGAAGAAAAGGTTCAAAAGAAGAATGATGTGAAGGCAAGAAGTATGTTACTGATGGCACTTCCTAATGAACATCTAATGACATTTAATCAGTACAAGGATGCTAAGACTTTGTTTGCTGCTATACAAACAAGATTTGGTGGTAATGAAGCCACAAAGAAGACTCAGAAGACTCTTCTGAAGCAAATGTATGAGAACTTTAGTGCTCCAAGCACAGAGTCTCTTGACTCTATTTTTAACAGGCTTCAGAAGATTGTAAGTCAGCTGGCTATCTTGGGTGAAAATATTTCACAAGAAGATCTCAATTTGAAATTTTTGAGAAGTCTGTCTTCTGAGTGGAATAAACCTGATCTAGACACAATGAGCTTTGATGATCTCTACAACAATTTCAAGATTGTTGAACAAGAGGTTAAAGGAACTGCAAGCTCAAGCTCAAGCTCAAGTTCTCAGAATATGGCTTTTGTGTCATCCCCTAGCAGTACTAATGAAGTTAATACTGCTTATGGAGTTAGTACTGCTAACACTCAAGTTAGCCCTGCTAGTACTCAAGTTAGTACTGCTAACTTAAGTGATGACACTGTTTATGCATTTTTGGCCAGTCAACCAAATGGGTCTCAACTTGTATATGAGGACCTTGAACAAATCCATGAAGATGACATAGAAGAGATGGATTTGAAGTGGCAGTTAGCATTGCTGAGCATGAGGACAAGAAGGTTTTTCCAGAAAACTAGTAGAAAGATCACTATCAATAGGAGTGACACAGCTGGATATGACAAGTCCAAGGTGGAGTGTTTCAACTGCCACAAGATGGGACACTTTGCAAGGGAATGCAGAGGACCTATGAACCAAGATAGCAGGAACAAGATATCAAGATAGCTTAGAAGGACGTAAAATGTGGAAGAACTTCTTGCAAAGCATGGTGGCTATTGATGGAGCTGGATTTGACTAAAGATTATGACGCTGATGAAGTCCCTACAAACATGGCTCTTATGGCCTTTTCAGACTCTGAGGTACATAATGATAAAACTTGTTCAAAAACCTGTCTAAAAAGCTTTGAAACTCTTAAAACTCAACTTGATTGATTAAAGATAGCGGTTAACAAATCTGACTTCAACTTTAGCTATTTATATAAAAAGGTGTTAGCATCTGTAATGAGCAATCTTATCTTTTACAAAATGAATAAGGTTATTTTTTAGGAGCAAATTGATGTTATTAAATGAGATATCTCATATAAAGATCTCAAATAATTTGCATGCTTCTATTAGTGAGTTAGAAAGCTGTAAGCAAAAAAAAAAAGCAATCAACTTAAAATTGAAAATGTTGATAATGCTTCTAAGAGTCTAGACAAATTAATAAGGAGTCAGATAACTGATAAAAGTAGAAAGGGTGTGGGGTTCTAGTGAAGCTATTTTATTGTTCACCATCCCCCTTTCAAGGTATTTGTACCCCTAAAGTTGACTTTGTCCAACTCTGTTAGAGGAGTTCCAACAGCCAGAGTTTGAAGGCTATGGACCTAAGATTAGTAAGAGTGTTAGTGAATATATTTCTAATGAGATTAGGGAATCTCCTGATGCCCCATTGGTTAAGGAGTTGGTGTCAAATGATAATTTAGAGAAGAAAAGTGCTTTTCCTACTATTGCTAAGATAGAATTTGTTAGACCTAAACAACAAGAAAAACCAGTTAGGAAACCAGTTAAGTATGTTGAAATGTATAGGTCACAAAGTCCTAGGGGAAATCAAAGAAACTGGAATAATCAGAAGTCCTAACAGCTAGGAAGTAACTTTGTGATGTACAATAAAGCTTGTTTTGTCTGTGGAAGTTTTGACCATGTGCAGGCTAACTGCAATTACCATCAAAGGGAAAGGGTGGTATCTGGGAATAATTATACAAGGGTGAATTACAATTATTTTGCTAAAAAGGCTCACCCTAGTGCTCACATGAACATGGTTCCAAGAGCAGTTTTAATGAAAACTGGCCTAAGATCACTTAATACTGCTAGGCCTGTTAATACTGCTCATCCCAAAACTACAGTTTATAGTGCTAGACCAATGTCACATTTTTCTAAATCAACACAATCAACTGTAAAGAGGCCCTATCAAACAATAACAACATTAACTAACAAAAATTTTAGCCAAAAAGATAATACTGCTAAGGGAAAATTTTATACTGCTAGGCCAAATTCAGCAGTAGTTAATGATGTCAGGACAAATCATGTTAATGCTGTTAAGGCCTCAACATGTTAGGTTTGGAGACCTACCAAACTTAATAGTGCATCAATTACTTTGAAGAGACATAATTATGTTGATGCACAAGGCAGATCCAAGTCAGTGATGGCTTGGGTCCCCAAAGGAAACTAATTTTCTTATTTTTATGTGCAGGGTCATCCACAAAAAGAAGATCAAGGCTATATTAACAGTGGATGCTCAAGGCACATGACAGGGAACATGTCTTATCTCTCAGACTTCAAGGAATTTGATGGAGGATATGTTACATTTGGGGGAGGAGCCAAAGGAGAGAAAATTACTGGTAAAGGAACTCTTAAAGCTGGTAAGCTTGATTTTGAGGATGTGTACTTTGTCAAGGAGTTACAGTTTAACCTTTTTAGTGTTTCACAGATGTGTGACAAAAAGAACAGTGTTCTTTTTACTAACACTGGATGTTTTGTTCTGTCTCCTGACTTTAAGTTAACTAATGAAAGTCAGGTTTTACTTAAAGTTCTTAGAAAGAACAATATGTACAGTATTGATATAAAGAATATTGTTCCTAAAGAGAGTTTAACGTGTCTTGTTACAAAGGCCATACTTGATGAATCAATGCTATGGCATAGGAGGCTAGGTCATGTAAATTTTAAAACTATTAATAAACTTGTTAAGGAAAATATTGTGAGAGGTTTACCTACAAAACGTTTTGAAAATGACCAAACTTATAGATCATTAATGTATCCTAACAGCCTACAGCCCTGTTAATGTTTGTTGTAAGTGCTTGTGCAAGATTTCAAAGTACACACCTAAAGTTTCTATCTTAATGTTGTGAAATGAATCTTTAAGTTACTGGAAAGGTCAACCTAAATTGGGCCTTTGGTATCCTAAGGACTCACCATTTGACTTGGAAGCTTATACTGACAGTGACTATGCTGGTGCAAGTTTAGACAGGAAATCCACAATAGGAGGTTGTCAATTTCTTAGGAGGAGATTGATCTCTTTGGCAATGTAAAAGCAACCTTAGTTGCCTATCTACTACTCAAGCGAATATGTAGCTGCATCAAGTTGCTGTGACAGGGTGTTATGGATTCTCAAATCAAATGCTGGGATTATGGATACAATTTCTGAACACCAAGATTTTCTTTGACAATGATAGCACCATCTGCATTGTTAAGGAATCCAGTGTTTCACGCAAAGACTAAGCAAATTTAAATTTAGACATCACTTCATCCAGGATTCTATGAGAGAGATTATTCACAGTGAGCAAGAATTCACACTGATCAAATGATGCTGATATACTCATAAAGGCATTTGATGTTAGCAGATTTCAATATCTGATTGCAAGTATTGGAATGCTTAAACCTCTTAAATATTATTTGAGAGGAGGTAATTGTGGTATATGAGTGATTTATGGTACAAAGGATGCTTGTAATGAAAATGAAATTGTTGCATAAACAAAACAAGCAGAGTGGGTGAAAGGGACAGAATAATCCACTGAACCCAACATACATCCAAACTGCTTCACTATCAATCTTGAACCAATCACTGTTCAATCAATAATCATACCCAAAAAGACTCAAAAAACTAGGAAGCCAAAAGGCCTATACACATCCATAACGATGGAATAGACATATGTGATTGCTCAATCCTTAACTCGAATAAGCTAAAGAATAGGATTAGTAATCTTCACAAATAGCAGTAAACAAACAAGGCTAACAAAATCATGTATACACATCCATAACGATAGAATAGATCACCTGTGATATGGGCTGAAGTAGGGGAAAGTTAGTTAATTGGACATGAAATTGTACAGGAAACCACAAAGAAGATTATGCAAATCAAAGAGAGGTTGATGAAAGCACGGGACCGCCAGAAAAGCTATGCTGATAAGAGGCGTAAACCTCTTGAATTCAATGTCAATGACCATGTGCTACTTAAAGTATCTCCATGGAAAGGAGTGGTTCGATTTGGTAAGAAGGGAAAGCTGGCACCACGGTATGTGGGACCATTTGAGATCGTGGAGCGCGTTGGACCAGTAGCCTATCGTTTGAGGTTACCTCAGGAACTAAGCAGCATTCATGACACGTTTCATCTGTCGAATCTCAAGAAGTGTCTAGATGATGCAAGTCTACAAGTGCCATTGGAAGAGATTGAGATTGATGACAAGCTGCACTTTGTAGAAGAACCTGTTAAGATTATGGATAGAGAAGTAAAGAAGCTGAAGAGGAAGAGAATTCCCATTGTTAAAGTTCGTTGGAACTCTAAACGTGGAGCTGAATTTACTTGGGAGCGAGAAGATCAATTCAAGGCCAAGTACCCACATTTTTCGCCACCACCTCGTCTGCTACAGTCGCCAGTTGAACTCTAGGGACCAGAGTTCCCTTAGGGGGATCGACTGTAATACTCTGTAATCTCAGTTAATTAATATATTCATAGTTTATTTTTATTTTTACCCTTTAGTAACTTTAGAAATTTACTTTTACCCAAATTGGTAATTTTTGCATTTCTAGTCAAGCTTGAGCCGTATTTGAGATTTTATTCTGTCTACATGTCTATCGTAGTGTAATATTTTCATTCTTCACCCCGAGGTTCTATAAATTTTATTTTAGCAAATTCTTAGTTTCACTTTGCGTTTTCACCAAACATTGCTAAACCTCGCGTTTTAACCCTAAACTCTTACCTTTTCTTAATTTAACTTCACATTCACTTTAATTAAATAAATACAACAAATAAAACACTAAATTTTTTTAACCTACCCTATACCTACCCCAACCGGTTACCCTTAACTACTCACACACTCCACTTTATTTTTTTCATTTACTAGAAAATCCATCATTTACTTCTTCCTTCCATGCAAAGTTAAGAAAAACCATCCACCTCCTTTTTCATTTTCTTTGACTGCCGAGCATCAAACCACCACCATCACCACCATCAAAAAAATTTCCTACCTATTTTATATACTACAACATCATCCTTAAGATGCTTGCAAAGTTTGGTGAAGTTTCTTGAAGTTTTGGAGTGTTTTCTTAATATTTCTTGAAGAGTTTTGTTAGGGCTTGGTTTCAAAGAGTGGGTAATTGTATTTTGAAGGATTAGGATCAAGGTTTTTATTGATTTGGGGTCCTTTTGGTTTGAAAAATCAGCAAGCAAAGAAGAGGGTGTTTGTGTTTGATTGTGTTCTTCATTTGTTCTTTTTGTTGATCTTAGTAAGTCTTTAACCCTTGTTCTTCATTTTATTTTTGTAAAATGGCCATGCATGTTTGAGTTTGATTCTGTAAATCATGGTTTTTCTGATGTTTAAGGAGTATGGTATAATCAAGTGTGGCATTGTGTAGAGTTTTGATGATGTAAAAATAGTGTTTGGGTTGGTTTTGTAAAGAGTTTATAGGACTGTTTTAAATCAGTAGCAAAACAAGTTAATTACGAATTATTTTTTAACATAAGGCAACTAGAAAAATTAATAGAAATGTAGATATGTGTCTTAGGTCCGTGTGGTTTTTTAGATAGGGCCATATCTCCTCCGAATGAGTGAGATATCGTCATTTTACTAAAACTAGTCAAATCTGGCATACTATTGGGAAAAGGAGCATAACTCTATATTTTTATATAAACTTTTTAAAAAGATAATATGCTACCTATAGAGGACACTTAGAGATGTCACCTCCCACTGACCTTGCATTAATATCCTTCATAGATTTTTAAATTATGGCCGTTTTTTTGAAGGGGTAAAATTCAGAAAATAATTTGCATTTGTATTGAAGGGTAAAATGGTAATTTCACCCAGGTTCTGAAACTTTTTGGCCTGAGGGGCCCTCATTTCTAGAAAATAGACTCATAAAGCTTACTGTATGCGAAAACCTCATATTTTTATCAATTACGGATTTTGATTTATACATTTTCAAAGTTGGGTAAATGCAGAATTTGTTGTGAATAAATAGACGTTAGGCGTAAACTAATGTGGATAACTTGAGTGGTTTAGGCGGGTAAGAAGTAAACTAAAGACATGTTTTGAAAGTCATATTAATACAGATTAGGACTTGTGTTTTGAGTAATCTTGATCTATAAAATTTAGGAAGCAATGTCATACTTGTTCCGGATAAAGTAAAATGTTTTATATAAATTTTTTTTGTTACATTTTCTTTTGCGTGGGTATTGGTTCATTTTTCTAAGTTGCACCATTTATTTTAGGTTGCTCTTTGGAGTGTTTGGTTTACTTCATCGTTTATATTTTTGGATTTTTTTCGTTTCGCATAAGGTGAGTTTCATAGCCCCTTTTTCCTACTTACTTGTTTATAAAATGCAGAGGAGATTACATGCTTGATTTACACATTGGACACAAGTACTTTTGAAACTGTATGCTATTTTTTGATCATTATTGCTTAAGTACCTACATTGCCGCTTAAGTCCTCTTTTATCATGAGCTATGGTAGTAAACGTGAATGTTGTGGTTAAATCTATCAGGACTGACAATCCATGTCTTGACTGTGGTTTCTAGTTGACCATTGATGCATTTTTATAACATCAAATAACGTCTATTTTATAGCATCATTTATCCCATGTAATTAACCCATTTTGTATGATTATTGTAAATAATTGTTACTTAATCGTTTGTATTTGAGACTTGCAGTATTTATAGAGTACTTGGCAAAGATTAGCTAAAAGGCATGCATTTTGGAGCTTAAACGAAGAGTTCAAGAAAGTCTACTGATCTGACAGCTAATACGCCGTATTATTCTAGACCTATACGACGTATCTAAGACTTTGACGAATCAAAAGACCATTGCCTGACTTTGAAGAATACGTCGTATCTACATCAACGATACGCCGTATATAATACTTTGGTCAAAAAAGAAGAACCAACAGGTTTTACCTCAATACGTCGTATCCATCAAGAAGATACGGCGTATCCGTGCCTACATTTCACAGATAACCATGAAGGATTGAAGACCTATACGTCGTATATAGGATCTACTATACGCCGTATCTATGATTTATTATACACGAAGATTCTGGAAGATATCAAACGTGGTCCTTACTCTAATAAATCCCCAATACGCCGTATCCCGCATAGCTTGAAACGGCGTATCGACCAGTTTCCAGACGCTATAAATAGAAGACCCTAAACTCAGTTTTAGGCATGCAAGTGACATCCTAAACCACCAAGTCGACCAAGAGACGAATAAAGGAGCATAGAAGGTCAGAAAAGAGCCTCAAGATCATAGAAAAACTCATGTAATCTTCGTACAACCGAATACGTGTTCGATTGAGGTTTCTTTATTTTAATCGTTCATATATCAAACCGTGTGTATTTTTACAATGACTATCGGCTGATACCTTTAGGTATCAGCCATGTTTATGAAGATTTAATGTTTGGTTTGTTTATATCGATTGCTTAATTTATCGTTGATTATTGTTTATGTTTATCATCATACTTGTTTACATGCTTAAATATGTGACCTATCATTCAACTAGGTAAAGTCCTACATATTTAATGCGCTGCAACTTTGGTGTTGTTTGGGCGTAGGCTAAGAGTCCGGGATAGCTCACCATATAGCGATTTATATATCTAGAATCATAGGATCAAAAATATTGTCCTGCAAAATCCATGTTAGGATATCGCCTGTAGCTTAACTAGATATCGGATAGTGCCTTTGGTTTAGTGAATAAGTTGACTAGCAGGTGTCCCTAGATAATTCAACAAATAACGTTCTGATTCCATTGGATAGTATACGGAGAAGTGGACTACTAGAATATAAATTGTCGTTAAGCAGTATGTGGGTAAAGTCTCAATGAGCTAGGGTTTAGTAAAAGCACCATTACTTAGATCCTAAGATAGATTATAATCAACATAAGGATGCTTTATGCGAGTGCGTCTAATTGTCACAGAATTAGCATATCTAGGTCTTAGGAAGAAGTACCGCCTAAGTCTAGGAATGGTATGCCATTCGAGATAAGTCAATCATTGCACTATTAAACAAACCTGCGTTTTATCAAATTATTCATGGTTGATACATTTCCTTACATTAGTGTTTGACCGTTTCTCTATCGTTTGTTTATCTTATTGTGTGTGTTTATTGCTTTACTTGTCATCAAAACCTTAGGTTAGATAACCCAAACTATGCTAGTCTCTCAGGCTAAAACCCCCTTATCATTAGTTTAGGTTTAACTTAGGATAGAATTAATTAGTACTAACATAACTAAAATACTGATAGAATTAGGAGTTAATGCTCTCACTCTTAGTGATCGACATCCTACTTACCAACGAAGCTACATCTTGACCGGGTACACTACCCATTAAAGTGTTGTTTTTAGGTATAGTCGGCATAAAATAAATAGTAAAACTTGATATATAAAATAACACCTACACAACGACACATCAAGTTTTTGGTGCCGTTGTCGGGGAGTGAAGTTGTTTAATTATTGTTTTTATTAGTGTTTTAGTTTAGTTTAGTTTAGCTTAGATTAACTTGCATATTTGTGTGTTTGTATGTGTGTTTAATTTTCTGCATTGTATATTTTTGCATATTGTGTGTTTGTGTGTATATTCTGCATTATTACAGTCTTCTGTAATATTCTGAGTCGAATACTGAATACAGCGTATTTAACTTCTTGGATACGACGTATAATTTTTTTAAACCAATACAGCGTATTCAACTCTATCATCAATACGGCGTATTCAGTTTACTGAATACAGCGTATTTATCTATTTGACCGTTTTTTGTCCTAGCGAATTTATTACAGGTTAAAATGGATGACCCCAATATTACTATGGAAGAGTATATCAGGCTTGAGGAAGAAAAAGCTCGTAGGCGTGGTAATGTGTATAACTGAGAGACTGCTAAGTATGGAAAGATCTGGTGCGATGAAGACGTTCACGACCTTAGATCTGTTGAAACTGAATTTCCAGCTATAATCTTTAATGATGCATTTACATTTGAAGTAATGCTCTCCTGTGAACCCACGGTAAGTCCTCTTAACAACAATAAAATTGACTTTAGAATATCATTTGATGAATCCGACGATGAAGATTACATGGTAATTTATGAAAAAAATTCATTTTCTTATAAAATAATTTCTAAAACGGATTCGGAAAACGATAATGAAAAAGTCAATATGCCTTCTTTTTCGTCACCCAAGCCTACGGCCAGTTGTATTGATGATTTAGACTTCTTTAAGATTTTGAGAATGAATTTTCAGCCATTGTTTACAATGATACTCTAACGTCTAAATCAGATTTTTTAACTGAACCTGCTTTAAGTCCTCAACATATCAATGAATGTAATTTGAAAGATGAAACATCATTTTCTAAATGTGATGAAGAGGAACAAAACGTTTTATACTTTAATGATCTATTTCCTTTTAACGTAATTTATCCCGATGATTCAAAATCGGATAAGGACAATGATGATGATAAAATCGATATTAAACAGTCTCCGGGGGGTAATGTAATAAATACCGATAATGGTGCCTATGCACAAAGGTCAAATAAGCTTTTGGAAAAAAGTCATGATACATCTAATAAATTTTCAAAACTGAAACTTTTATCAAGGAATTAAATTTTAATATCATGGCCTGTAATTATATTATCAAAGGGATGCTAATAAATCTTTTAAAGAATTTATATGTGCCATTTGGCATCCCGTTTGACCCCAAATTGATTTATAAGGATGGGATTAAATTAGGGCAAGTCTAACTTAAAGACTTTTCTGTAAACAAAAGTGCTTGTCGGGAGACAACCAGGAATGTATTTTCAATTTTTTTACCGAGTCCGTCTTCCCAGACTGTCTATACGGTGTATCCAAACCTCAGGATACGGCGTATTGACCTTTTGGACGTTATCCACTCTTTATTTTCAGCACAGTCTATACGACGTATTCATTAAATGAATACTGCGTATACAGGTATCAATACGGTGTATCCTGGGGAGTAGATACGGAGTATCGACTTCCTGTACAGAGTCTAACCAATGAATACACAGAGATAGAAATTGCATTTGTTTTCTGAGAATTTACACAGGACCTCAAAGAAAAAAATAATTGACAATATTGGTGGAGTATCTACGATCGAAAATCTTGCTCAATAAACCTACATGGAGAATCACTACTGAGCAAATATCAGGGGAGTCTAATTCTTTTTAATTCCCGTATTTTTAATGTTTTATTCATACAACGAGGGCGTTGTAAAATTCAAGTGGGGGGATGAAATTTAAATGTTTACTTGTCCTATTTTTCACACTAAAATGCTTAAATTATACTTAAATTTAAATTTTTTTCAAGCACACTTTTGTGAAATTACCTATTACATAACCTGCACACAATAACCCTTGTTAGATATTATGAGAAATTAGCCTTATCCGTTTCCTAATGTTTTCCCTAAATTCCACAAAATATGAGTGTATCGGTGATGTAGTAGACTTTAGAACTTGGCTTGGTATATCTATTCGAGATAACAGTGATGAGTACTATGGATTTAGATGGAGTAACTTGTTTAAATTGGTAAATTTTAGGATTACACCCAAAAAGCCTATACATTCCATTAACTAACTACACTGGGTCAGTTAACCCCCGTTTAAACCCTTTTGTTTAACTCTCATTATAGAGTATGATACCCTAGAAACAACCGTAGAGCCAATCTTTAGGAATTACACCAATATTTGTTTCGCTTACACCTTTATACCTTCGACTACCTGTTAGTTTAAGTATATTGTACAGTTGCTAGTTGTTGTTAAAGTGTACAAGTATGTATTGTTCCGAGTTAGTGTCATTTTCTATCATTTGGTTACGGGTTGAAAAGAAAATTTGCACATTGCAAATAGGAATGTATAAAGTAGTCAAAACTCTTGTATTTTTACTACTATCATAATTAATGGTATGTCCGAAGAACGAAGAATTACCGAAGGAATTATTCGGAGTTACTATGATCGTGAAGATGGCAGAATTACACCAAGTTTAGTAGTTAGTATACGAAAAAAAAATCGTAAAAAAAATCGCAACAACAAAAAAAGAGAAGGAAAGTTTGAAGATGATCGTTTCGCAAAAGCATTACCGAAGGAATTATATGAAGGATCGATTATTCGTTGATACGTTTAGAAAAATCAACGATGTAGAGTATTGTATAAAGTGGTAGATATCGCCA
The DNA here is from genome assembly GCA_026074375.1 of Tanacetum coccineum. Classification (NCBI taxonomy): domain Eukaryota; kingdom Viridiplantae; phylum Streptophyta; class Magnoliopsida; order Asterales; family Asteraceae; genus Tanacetum; species Tanacetum coccineum. The sequence continues at coordinate 19,690 of BQNB010096158.1, forward strand.
CTTACCCGTTAAAGTATGTAAAGTATGGGATGATTGGGAAGTTGACCATTACGGGAATGCCAATTTAGGTTGTTGTTTTTGATCTATGATCAAGACGTCTGTATAGTAGTGTGTCTTAATTCATGTGTAACTCCTGGTCGAGAAAATAAGTGTCTGCAGCTTGTATCTTTAGTGCTTATTCTATTTGTCTTCGTGGATTTGTATTAACAACAATTATATTTTCTGTTGCTAATCGATTATCCATGGGTTTTACACGAACGAGGATAGTGTTCACGACGAGTGTATGTCTATTCCATTCGTTTTTTTTTTTACGGCCTTGTATGCATGTATCAGCTGTCTCTGGTGGTTTATTACTATTGGTAAAAGTTAGAAGATCCATACCCTATATCATTCTTGGAATGATCAACCCTAAGCCTTTATATAAAAACCCATATTTACCTTTATAAACTTGTTACTCCTTAGCTCTAGTGGTGGAGATGTGTATCCTTGCCAAGCTTATGATAGAATACTCGTCACGACTGAGTAATTGAGCGAATTAGTTACATGTTACCACATAGATTAGTTGAGTGATTTGAGTGTTTTCATCTTCCTATTTTGTGAGGTGTTTGGTTGTGTACTTGTAATTGATCAAAATAAATGCTTAAACAGAAAAGTCCTTAGGGATACATTTTTATAAACTTCTTATGCGCTGCGACTTCATTTAACTGGGTCTAGTCCTACATATTTACGCGAATTAGTTACATGTTGCCACATAGATTAGGGATACATGTTTACGTGCTTAAGTATGCGACCTATCATTTAACTAGGTCTAGTCCTACATATTTAACGCACTGCAACTTTGGTGTTGTTTGGGCGTAGGCTAAGAGTCCAGGATAGCTCTCCATATAGCGATTTATATATCCGAATCATAGGATCACAAATATTGTCCTGCTAAATCCTTACTAGGATATCGCCTGTAGCTTAACTAGATATCAGATAGTGCCTTGGGTTTAGTGAACAAGTTGACTAGCAGGTGTCCCTAGATAATTCATCAAATAACATTTTGATTCCATTGGATAGTATACCGACAAGTGGACTACTAGAATCTAAATCTCCGTTAAGCAGTAAGTGGGTAAAGTCTCAATGAGCTAGAGTTGAGTAAGATCACCATTACTTAGATCCTAAGATACATTATAATCAACATAAGGATGCTTTATGCGGACGCGTCTAATTGTGACAGGATTAGCGTATCTAGGTCTTAAGAAGAAGTACCGCCTAAGTCTAGGAATGATATGCCCTTCAAGATAAGTCAATCATTGCACTATTAAACAAACCTGCATTTTATCGGATTATTCATGGTTGATACGTTTTCCGTACATTAGTGTTCGACCATTTCTTTATCGTTTGTTTATCTTCTTGTGTGTGTTTATTGCTTTACTTGTCATCAAAACCATAGGTTAGATAACCCAAATTGTGTCAGTCTCTCAGGCTAAAACCCCCTTATCATTAGTTTAGGTTTAACTTAGGATATAATTAATTAGTACTAACATAACTAAAATACTAATAGAATTAGGAGTTAATGCTCTCGCTCTTAGTGATCGACACCCTACTTACCAATGAAGCTACATCTTGACCGGGTACACTACCCGTTAAAGTGTTGTTTTTAGGTATAGTCGACATAAAATAAATAGTAAACCTGATACATAAAATAACACCTACACAATGACACATCAATTTTACATTTGAAGTAATTCATAGGATGTTTGGTAGTATCCTCCTCTATCATGAGACACAAACCTCAAGTACTGGTTTGATATTAATTCATGTTAAGGTTCGGTGTCATGAGCTTAGTGCAATAATGCATATTTCTTTAGACTTGGCGAATCTGTTTCCTTTGTCTGCAATTCTTAAATCTTGTGGTCCATACCTTATTTACTATTAAACCTATGAATTCACTCAACAATTTTGTTGACCTTTTAGCATTTTTTTAATCTCAGTTGCTAAAGTATGATTCTTGGATGGGAGCAACGCGGATGTCACTTGGAAGGATTCTGTTTTCACTTTAATTTGATGCAAACTTTATCTTGTTAAAACTTATGTCAGCTTTTGAATATTGTGATGTCATGTTTTAAACTCATGAATGTTTGAACTTTTATGTCATTTTAAAAACTGTTGGGACCAATGTTGTAACTCTGATATTTTTTGAAGCATCGGATTAAAACTTTATTTAAAAACATCTCTTTTGAGGCCGTTTCCTATTATTTGATTGTTGTGCTATGACGTCGCACACCAAGGTTATCGTTCCGTTGCTGTCAGATTTTAGGGGTGTGACACAAAAATTGTAGAAATTCAAAAGTATCCTTTCTTTAATGGTCAACCATATTAGGGGTAAGGTAGTATGAAGACTGTTACCGATGATATCCTTTCTACACACTCACGTTTCCTTAGACGTTTATGCCAATTTAATATCTTATGGCTAGTTTTTTAAAGCCTAACGCGCACATCCATCACAAGAAGCAATATTAAAAGGATCTATAAACTAAGTTTCATCCAATCATAAGTAAATACAAAAGGGATCTAACCTAGCATGTTAAAAGGAAGCGAAGAACAATAATTAATCAGTCAACACATAAACATATTAAAAGATTAAAGGGATAAACAGACTTCACTTGATTAAAACATGCGTTTTAGGCAGATACAAGAGGGTTTTGACACCCTAAAAACAACCTAAACAGTTGCTACAATCGACTTCTAATATTAGGGTTCGGTTCCCAAAAGTTACACACTTAAAAACTCTAAAATGAGTTTGTGTATATAGGATTTCGACCGTCACGACGTCACAAGGTTTCTGACGCCATCGCACCACCGAATCTTTTAGGGTTTCTTTTGAGGCGGTTACGTTCTGACGCCGTCGTGGAAATCTTGACGCCGTCTCTTGTATGATATGACACCGTTTGTTAGTACAAAATTCGTGTCGGGTTTAGCAAGGTGTTGAAGTCCTTTGTCGGATCGGGCCTCCAAATGACTTGAATGCTTGATCTTGTACTAGAGCAAGATAAGTGATGATTTTCTGCACAATTCAAAGTAAACCGTTAGCCTTACCGTGGGGATGGACCCCACGATTAGACTCCGGCGTGAGAGTAAATATTCATATTGTCAGAGGTATTTGTCAGAGAGAATAGAATATCTGTGTATCCTTTTTGGGGTGTATTGGGATCCTTATTTTAGTTGTCTAGTACCTAGGTTTCCAAGTTTTCGGTTACTTTAATAGTGGCCGGAGTGGGTCCCTTGTCGGGCAAGGACCCGCGACAATCGTGTTGCACGGACGTAGATGTTTTCCGCGGACGGATCGTCCTATAGGTGGATCCGTGGACGGATTGTCTATAACTGGATCCGCGGAGGGATCGCTAGGTTCGGGGCCGAGGCCCACGCGAGATTGGGTTTTACTATGGCCCGTTATTGACAGGTTGGGCCCAAAAGCCCGAGTAATAATGTGGCCCAAGCCCAGAGGCTTGGTACACCTAGTATACGCATCACCGTCGCTAGGATTTGCGACGCCGTCTCCAGGCACTCTACATAATTCTTCAAGAGTTTTTAGGTGTAGAGTCGTAGTTCTGTCTTTTATTCTCCAATTGAGCTCAAGTCAAGTGTTGTATCCTACAAATCCATCCAACTGCTAAAACACAAAACAAAACTATTAAGCAACCTAATCTGGGCATATTGGTGATTTAGAGGTTAAATGATCTCGAAAAAAAATATATAAATGACACCTCATCACTTTGTAAATGGCTTAAATCCGGCTTGTGTTTATGAGAGTGTGTAAACCGGTGGTGCATATGAACATGTGGTTTGTTTCTGATTTGAAAAAAACTTATGAGCCAGAGCCATGTTCATGAGTATTTGTATATACCAGTTCGTCAGTTTTGTATTGGGTTTAGAAATTGTTGGTATTCTGTTTGTGTACAATTAAGTGTGATAAAAAAGCTAATACTACATAGAGAAATTAAATAACTATTATTCAAAAGTCATTAATATCCTTACAAAAATTGTAGAAAGTCAAAAGTATCCTTTCTTTAATGGTCAAACTAACAGAATTATCCGTCAAGGGACCAACCCGATACGGGTCGAAACCACAGGGAGAGAATTCGAGAAAAAAAGTTTAGAGACTAATTCCGTTAAACCCGACACACTACAGAGACCATTTATGAAATTAACTCTTAGGGCCCGTTTGGTATGAGGGTTTTGGCTTTGAGGAATGGTTTGATGAGAAAAAAAATTGTTTGGTTGAATATTGAGGTTATGAAACAATGCAAGATACCCATAATAAAAATTATTATTATGACACTTATTATTTATGTAGCGGTGGAAGGGAAACGATCAAAAATTATTATTATGACACTTATTATTTATGTAGCATGGCTTCGTGGAGGCCATCCCATAATTAATGTTGGCGATCTATCGATTGAAGCCAGTCGGAACCTGGGTTTGTTGCTTGATCAGCTGAGATATCCAGCTGTTAAATCACTCAGCAACATAGTGGTTATCGTGTTAATCAAGAGGTTTATTTATCAATGCTTATGCTTGTTAGATTAATGCAGCTCTGTACACTTTGACCAATTTTTTTTTATCATCCCTTTACAGTCTTTCTGCAATTGCAAAGAAAAGGCCTGCATTTTATGGGCGCATACTTCCTGTTTTACTTGGTTTGGATCCATCAAGTGCTGCTGTAAAAGCAGGCAATTTCTGTACAAATCCCTAAACTAGTTCACACCATTGGCTCATCTCCTCAGCTTCTTGAAATTATTGCAGATCCACCTGCTGGAAGCGAGACCCTTCTGATGCAGGTTTTTGTTTTTCCTTATATAGTATTATTCTCCTAACAGATGCGTAATGTGCTTGACTTCTCCATTTTCTCTTTTCAATAGGTGGTGCAAACGCTAACAGATGGGGCAATTCCTTCTCCTAACTTGATAACTACCATTAGAAAGTTATATGACACAAAATTAAGGGTATATAATTTCTTTTATTTATTTCTGCATGGTAGATAGACATATATCATCACACTGATTTATTGACATTCTGTCACATAACAGGACACAGAGATCCTAATTCCTATATTACCCTTTCTACCAAAAGACGAGGTTTGCTTCCTTGTTTTCCTTTTTATGCTAGTATTTTCCAGTTGATGGCTTGTTCTGTTCATATTATGGCTGTAATTTTGCTAACGATCGTTAATATTTGTTTTCCCAGCTTCTTCAGATCTTTCCTCGTTTTGTAAATCTACCCTCTGATAAATTCCAGGCTGCACTTGCCCGTATCTTACAGGTAACTTGTTCTTTATGTTTGTTTGTTTCTGTTTTGAAATTGGTATTGTGTCTGGGATGGTGCCTCTCATGAAGTGGAAAAATATAAGATTATATGCACCTTAAAGGATCTGTGTTTAGGGATAGGTTGCATTTTAATCCGTTTACTTTTAAATGGGTCTGTTTGGGTGTTTATCTATGCGGCTATAGTAGAAAAATAGCTAGAAGGGGAACATGCCAAATGGGTTGAAGAGATATATATGGATAAGCTTGTTTTGTACTGATATCGTTTTTGTGATCATAATGAACATATCAAGTGTTATAGAAAGGTATATATGGATAAGCGTGTGTTTTTGTTCTACTTGTTGCCCAACCCACCCGACCCTGTCCGCTAATCTTTACAAAACTAAATATGCATCTACTAATATGGGCCCTTTTGAAACCTTATTATACAGGAATCATCTCAGGGTGGCTCAATTCTTACACCAGCTGAAGTGCTGATTGGTATCCATGGCATTGATCTAGAGAAAGACGGGATTCCTCTGAAGAAGGCAAGTTTTGTTTTCTTTTTCTTCCCTTGTCCATTTTACATTTAGTATGCAACTGAAGATCTCTTTTTTTCTCTCTTAAGCAGGTTACAGATGCATGCAATACTTGCTTTTAGCAATGACAAATATTTACCCAACAAGTTCTCGCAAAGGTTTTTAATCAACTGGTACGTTC
>BQNB010096159.1:2987-25694 GCA_026074375.1 Tanacetum coccineum
ATTAAATAATTTTTAAAAACCCTAATGATCCACCATGATAATTGTTACATGATTTGTAAAGGATAACAAGATTAGATCATTACCTAGCTTACCTTCTTGCTCCTAACACCACAATTCTTGTAAAATTCTTAGATCAAAATTTTTGTCCTCCTTGTTTTTAGGGGGAGGGATTTCATACGGCACAAAGGAGAAGGGGAAAAACAATAGAGCTAGGGTTTTTATACTAAACTTAATAAATAGAATCCTAATCTAATTATACTTAGGATTAGATAAAAAAATACATATTTTTTTCTTTTCCCCTTAAAACCGATCGGCCCCCTTAGTATATATATTTTTATTATTTTATTTATTTATTAATTATAATTATATTTACATTATCTTAATTTCCTACAAAAACCTTGGAAAATTTGGTAAACTTTTTGCATGAAAAACTAAATACTAACTTTCTATTTATAACTTTTCATTTCCAAAAATACTTTCTATTTTTAGAAAGTTCACTACTAATTCTCAAATTTCACGAACCTAATTCACTTCCATAATGACATACTTTCCATAATAATCCAACACATAATTATCCACAAATTGACGTGGCATGCATGCAAACACGTCACTCATTTCCATTGTCACTACACGTGAACAAAATGGAAATAACCCTCAATATCTCAAACCCATTCTAAAATGAGATAAACACGCACCTCAGAATGATAATCATGCACACAGATAAAGCCACATAGCACACACATATAACACGTATAGACACTTAGCCAACTCTAAAGGTATGACTAACCTGCTCAAATCACGGGTGTCACAAGCTGATCCATCTGAATCATAGACAGGAGCTTTGTCAGTTTGAGTACCCGATGTCGATGCTTGCTGCAAATTAGCCATCAAGATGTAGTTTGCATTGACTTCCTCAATATCACCTGCAATAGACATCAGATCAAATTCTTTAGCTTGGAGTTAGATCCCTGCTTCTTCCTTTTGAGGCAATCTGGCAACTGAGTCTGAAGATTGTAGCATCCCTTCTCCTTGGTTGGACTGTTGCAGTTCCTAGCTTAATAAACCACAATCCTCTACAGTAGTAAAACACCTTATCTGCCATTGTTGTGCCCATACCATTGCCCTCCGCTATGTTGCTATAAACATTCCCATTCCCATTCTGATTAGCAATTCCTGGAACAACAATAAGCCCATTATGATTCTTAACATTCTAAATACCCGGATTCTGAACTGCATTCTGAACAACCTGATTCTTGACATTCTGTACTGCATTATACCCATTTGAATTCCCTACAATTTGCCCTATGTACTATCCAAACTGATTCCCACCATTGCCTCTAACCATTTGCATCTATCTATCTTGCCCCACATTCATACCCGGCTGTGCAATCTGCCTATTACAAGGGTTGGATGAAATTCTCTGGTTGTTGTTGGTTGGTGTTGAATAGTTGAGTTTGAATGTCTTAGCCATAAGTACAAATGTCATGTTCATTATAGTTGTGGGATCTAAGATGTCTTCGGGATTTGGCATTGGTTGTTGCATGTAGTTCGTGTTGAATGAAGGTTGTGGGATATATTTGTTGTTGGATTGTAAATGTTGCGTGTAGGTAAGTGTAGATGGTTGATCTGAATGAAACACTAAATAGTTGTAAGGATTCTAAGAATTTGTCATTAATGCCAAAGGATCATGAGTTCTTGCAAGTCGCTTTACTTTAACTTCGTTCACCTCCTCCTGATGCATCTTCGAGAAGTCATACAACAAAGTATAATCCACGGTATAAAGATCCTTTATTTGATGAACAGTAGTGACATAACGTTTTCATTCAGGCTGGAGATTGTTAAGAAACTTAAGATTGCTGGCTATCTTCTCTGGAAAGTGTTTGTTTCTGAATAAATCATCCATTAGCTTTGATAAAGGATGATAGTATGATTTAATTGATTCACCTTCAGTAGAATTAAACTTATCCCAATCATTAAACAACTTAGCCTTCTTCTCCTGAGCCTCAATGATAGAACCTTTCATCACCTGTTCAACACGTAACCATATTTCCTGAGCTGTTTCACAGCTGTCTACATCATCATAGATGTCTTCTGGAAGACCCATGAGAATTGTCACACCCCTAAACCGGGTCTAGTCGGAATAAGTGTCCGAGGGCGTGACGTCATAATATACATCACACAAAATCAAGAGAACGACCTGTATAGGGCATTTTTAAAAAGACATTCATACTCATTACATTGATTTTAAATATAAATAAGTCTTACATCAATTCATTAACATAATTAAAAGATTTGCGGAAACATAATAAATGGTAGCAGAAGCATAAAATGTTTAAAATGACAATGAGTATGATAAATAAATAAGTCTTGAAAAGTGCAATCAGACAGCAGGAAGATACCACATAGCAATTCAAGTAAGAATCCAATTCAAGTACCTGAAAACATGCTTAAAACTGTCAACATAAAGTTGGTGAATTTGCAGGTTTAGTTATATCATAAGTATGGAACACAATCATTTAAAACGCATGATCATTGTAACACATACAAAAATCATAAAAATATATTTACGTTGCTTTAAGCTCATGACACCGAGGCTACGACAGTTTGTATGCCAATCAATTTCAGACATAATAAGATATTAAGTGCCCAGGTAGATGTTCAACCCGAAACATCCGCATTCCGACATGGTATAAGTTCGTTAGTTGTTCGCGAACTAGTTAAGGTACTTACCCCGAACGGGGTAGTCAATCCCAAATAGATCTATTTATTACACTTGCGCTAACAAGTTAACTAACGGATCATGACAGTGGGGCATGGTGGGTTATCGCTACTTAGGCAACATGTAAACAAGTAAAGTATTCAAGCAAAATTTGTGTCCAAGGTTTAATAATAAGCAATGCTTTCACCCAAAAAATAGTGATGTAAAACGGTAAAACGCGAGGCTACAAACTCACCTTGATTGATGGAATGAAGTGGTGAAAAGACTAAAAGAATGATTGCACGGTAAAGGACGACGGTACACAGTCACGACCTAAAGAATAAACGGTCGGGTTCAGAATAAGTACGACGTGAATTACGAATATACTTAAGGGTTTAGAAAGTAGTTGTATGATTATTACGAAAATGCTTTAGTATTCGTTAGTTGTGTGGTAGTCGTAGTGGTTTTTTACTCGATTAAATGTATCATGATAGTAAGTATATTATACATAGTAAAGTAGAACATTAAGCGAAAGTAATAAGTTTCGGCTATTTACCCGGTAACTCAATATAGTAACTAAGATAAGTGTTTTTATGTTTTTAAACTACGTAGTAAGTATTAGGAATTTTATAAACTTTATAAAATTTATATTTTTCGTCTTTTAGTCGGGCATTAAAATAACAATATTTATTATTTCGCCTTTTGTCGATATTGAGAAAATATTTGGAATATTTATATAAATATGTATTTTAATTTATTTAATCAACCTAAATGTGAATATTAAAATATTATGTTTTTGTCTTTTAGTCGAGATTTATAAAAATAAGTTTTTAAAATAATTCTAAGTATAGAAATTTTATAAAATTTCGGCATGACCCGTTCGTATATATTAGTTTTACAAAGTCATAGACTTTTATCCAAAACGCTTTCGAAATATATTTCACAATTCGCCAAATCTCTTTACTTAACCCAAAACTATTTCCTACGCTCTATATACCGTTTAACGCTCGTAATATCAAACGTCTTATCGTAAACATAGGTTTTGTAATTATTCAAGATACGATATTAATACGTATTACTTATAAGTTCAAATAAGCATTATCCGTTACAAAAATAAGTCGAAAACCTTAATGGACCCTTATTAGGCTTTTAGGCTCAATAAGCCTAAACAAAATATATAGATTACTACAAGTCCGAAATCAATCCAATAAGCAAATTAATAAACAAATAAGCTTTTAGCTTATCCAATAAGCCGCCAATTAAGCCAAGCCGTGGCTTATAGCCCACGGTTTGGGCTTGGTTTTGGGCCGAGACCCACAAAAACCAAACTAGCACTTTTGGACTTATTTATTAAGCCCGTTAAGCTCAAAACCATATAAGTTGTCAAATAAGCTATGAAAATAAATTTAGAAAAAATAAGGACAAATACAATAAGCATAAAGTTCTTTTTTTTTTTTTTTCTTTTTTTTTAAAACCTTTATGTTTGCCTTTATTGTTTTGATGCATATAAGCACATAAATAAGCTCTTTCAAGCATATTAATAAGCTAAAATAAGCAATAAGCTTTAGAAAAATCATTTTTTATAAAAATTTCACCACAAAAACACAACTAATCTATCCTTTCTTTATTTTTATTAAATTTGAACCACACATAAACCCTTTTGGGATTTATGTAATTTTGAAAGCTTTGATTTTTAACAAACGGTTTATACAACTAGCTTCTAAACATTGTAAGAATCAAGGAAGTACAAAAAGAATTTGAAAAAGATGAAATTACGAAAATAATGAACGAAGAGATGATATAAACTAACAAACTGTGGAAAACTAGAAGGGGGGTTGAATAATTTACCGCTTTTTAATTAAAGGTTTTGAATTGTTTGTAAAAAAATTCTAGATTTGAATTTATGTGAACTCAACACTTACGTAATATGAACAATATATTTATCTAAACAATTGATATGATAGTATGAGGAGATAATGTAAGACAAGAGATAAGAGTAAGAACAATCAAACCACAACGCGAGGATTTATAGTGGTTCGGTAACGAAGCACCTCTTCGCCCTATTCCACTCCCCGAGCACCTAACTCGAGAGTTTTCTTCACTATGTCAACAACCTCCCTTATGGCGAAGAAAACCGTACACAACGTTGCTTACACCGATTTACGACACAAAGCTAAATGTCTAGTTCTAATCTTAGCTAGAACCAATTAATCACAACACAACTTCACGACTTCACAACCTCTTCACAACTTCAAGACTTCCTCACAACTTCACGACTTCACTTCATCACACTACTTATGCCACAACTAACTAACACTACTTGGTAAGATTACCACAATCTATCTATACTTATAAAGATCTAGCTACTACACATAAATACAAGATATACAAAAGATTTACAAGTTATGATATGGATGCAATAAGATTGCAACAACACACAAAGGTGTAATACTTCTTCACTTGAGGATGAAAGTATTCTTCTCTTGCACTTGAGGAATTGAGCTTGGATCACTTGGAAACAAAGCTTTATGATTAAATGATCAAAGGATTTTGATGAGATGTGTGGACTGATTTAGAACAGAAAGAATGAGTGCAAAAGGTGAGAAAATTGTGGGGAAAAGTCCAGTATTTATAGGACAAAATAGGGGAGTGTCTACCTAGGGGCGGTCCCCTTAATTTTAAGGGGGTCGGCCGTGTATTTAAGGGGGCCGCCCAAGACTAGGGCTTCCCCAACTTGTCTTTTGTGTAGGAGGAATTTTCTGGAACTTTTCTAGCCATTTTAGGTCTGAAAATTTGAATTTCAAAATATTTATTTTGAATAAAACATTTCTTTTAATTGTAGAAAATGTGTTGTAATGTTTATAAAATGTTTAAAACATTTTATGAAAGTGTGAGGTTGAATAAAAATTTCCTTTGATCATAAAATGCATTAAGCATTTATTTATTTATACCTTTAAGTGATGTATTTGTTGAAATGAGAATTTACTACTAATTACTTGTTTACGTTTAATTTTACGTTGAACGTTTTTATATTTTGTGATTATCAAAGTTAAAAGATGTGAAATATATAGTTAAATGTTTTTAGGCATAAAATTTTTATCAACAAATCTTCCCTTTTTGATGATTACAAATTTAAACTCGTTAAATGTTAAAATTTATTTTAAAATAAATTGTATTTTTAAAATTGAATCGTTCTATATGAAATCAGGCAAAATATTTAGAAGGCAATCTATGAAAAAGATCTACCACTATTTGAAAAGTGATGATTATATCTATTGGAAAAAATAGATTTGAACATATGTGAAGTCAAAAGAACTAGATCTTTTCGCATGTTACTGATGGTGATTTCCTCCTATTCAAAATAGTCCGAAAACGAAAAGGATGAAGTTGTACCTTTTCATAAAAAAATGATGATCTTAAAAAGAGACTTGCAAAAATATGAAGCTAAAATGGTAATTATAATGCGTGCACGTAAAGAATACGAATGGAATTTTTATGTGTCAAACCGCATAAAAAAAAAATTTGGGATACTTTGCTATATCACACATCCAAGGGTATATAATCAAGTCAAAGCTCAACAAAATAGATCGTCATTGTTCAACATTATGACACAATTTAAGATTTCGGAAGAGGAATCATTAGATAATGCCTTGGCTAAATTTAACACTATTTTTACTAGTTATAAGCATTGTGAAGATTTTTTTTAGCAAGAATTGTGTTAGGAAATTTCTTAGGGCATTACATCAAAATGGCGCGCGAAAAGTCACGGCGATTGAAGAATCAAAGAATCTAACAACCTTACCTCTTGACGAACTTATTGGAAACTTGAAAGTCTATGAAGAGGTAATAAAGAAAGACTTCGAAAACGGTCAAAGGCTAGAAAGAACACAGATAGGATCTCTTGCATTTCAAGGTGAAAAAAGGAAGTAAGTGATGAAGATAGCTCAAGCTCCGATATGAAAGACGAAGAGTATGCTATGGCCGTAAAAGAATTCAAGAAATTCTTCAAGAGACGAGGGATTATAAGACAACCACGAGGTGATGAAAACATTCATAAAGAAGTAGAAATGATGGTTATGGTAAAAATGAAAGAAAATGTTTTAGATTTGTGATCCAAATCACCTTATTTAAGAATGTTCAAGCCTCCACGAACAAGATCAAAGAGCATTTATTGGAGGATCATAGAGCATAACAAGGAGAAGATGGAAGTAGGAAAGGACTAAAGATGAACTTGCCTTGTAGCTCAAGCGCCGAAGATATATGCTTAGGAGTGAACTTGGAACCTGAGAGTGGATTAAGATAGTGGATGATCAAAAACACATAACCGGGTTATCGAATGTTGTTCTCTTCATTCAAAGATACACGGAGGAAACGTAATATTTTGGAGCAACTTGGCGGTTAAAATCATAGGGCAAAAGGTCGATTTCTCAAGACTCCCTAATAATTGAAAATGTTGAGCATGTAGATAACTTAACATATAACTTGCTTAGTGTAGGTCAAATATGTGATAACAAATGCAAAGTAATATTTACGAACTGATAGCAAAAATAATCAAAGACAAAAAAGTTCTAGGAAAAGGAATTAGGAAAAGAAGACTATATGTATGAAACTGGAAATAAACCAGAAGACAAAATATTGCCTGGCACATTGGACGAAAACTCCACACTATGGCATGGAGATTAGGTACGCTAATATGCAATTAATTCAATCATTAGCATCTAAAGAATTAGTTAGAAACCTACCAAACTAAATATAACCGACATTTTTGTGATGCTTGCAAAATTGGAAAACAAGCTCATTATAAAGAGGCCACAAGGCTCAAAAAATATAGTTTCAAAACTAGATGCTTAGAACTACTTCACATGGATTTAATTATTACACTATGACTTGTATTCAAACTGTTTAATTATAAACCTATGAATTTCACTCAACCTTTGTGTTGACTCTTTTTAGCATGTATCTTAGGTACTTAAGCAATCTATGGCACCGAGTGGCTCGGACTTGAAGATGGCTGAACTGTTATCATTCACACTTTATGTTTTATATTTTGGGACCTACATTTTGTAAAAACTCTGATTATAATGAATGATAACTAAATTTTTCCAAAACGTCTCTTTTGAGTCGTTTTCTATAATTATGACTGTTGTACTATGAAGTAATACCCCAGATTAGCTTCCGCTGCTATGTTGTAAAAATGGGGGTGTTACACCGCTTCATTCAATTTATAAACCTATAAATTCACCAACATTATTGTTGACAGTTTAAACATATTTTCTCAGGTCAATAAGGTGTAAGTCAAGGATACATTGGGTGGTCGTCTTTTGAAGTCATATTATTATAAAGATTTGTGTGCATTATATTTTGGGATATTGTCATGTTGTGAAATCTTTACATTATCAAGTTAACCAAGTTAAGCCTATGAGCTTTGTAACGAACCATTTATGAAATCCAATGTATCAGTTTTTTTTAAACGACTCCTTTAGAGGTCGTTCTCATAACTTGTGCTATTGATCTATGAATTAATATCCCCGGAACATCATATTCCGCTATGGCCCATTTTGGGGGTGTTACAGAAGCTATTGAGGTTAGTAAAACAAAACCCATAGGCAATGATCTTGAAGACATCTCATTAGAAAATAATCAAATTGTAAATGTTAAAGAATCCAAAACTCATCCCCTAGAAAACATTATTGGTAATCTAAATCAAAGAACTCTTAGGTCGCAAGCTCAAGACAAAAGTAATTTCTTTTGCTTTATTTCTACAATAGAACCTAAAAATAAAAATGAGGCATTAAAAGATAAAAATTGGGTAATGGCCATACAAGAGAAACTAAATCAATTTAAAACAAATGATGTTTGAGAACTAGTCCCAAATCTCATGGATATGACCATCATAGGAACAAAATGGGTATATAGAAATAAACTCGATGAAAATGGCGTAGTAACTAGAAACAAAGCTAGGTTAGTCGCCCAAGGTTATAATCAACAAGAAGGAATTGATTATGACGAAACATATGCACCTGTAGCTATACTAGAGTCTATAAGAATACTTTTAGCTTATGCTTACGCACTAGACTTTAAGTTATACCAAATGGATGTGAAGAATGCATTCCTTAACAGTTTTATCAATGAGGAGGTTTACGTGGCACAACCTCCGGGATTCATTGACTTCGCCAAGCCCCAAAAGCTTGGTATGATCGATTAAAAGCCTTTCTTATTAAACACGATTACTCCATGGGAATGGTAGATAACACACTCTTCACTAAAAAGAAAGACTCCAACCTCATTATAGTCCAAATATATGTTGATGACATTATATTCGGATCAACTTGTCAAGAAATGTGTGATGACTTTACAACAAAAGCCGATATTCTAAATAGACCACTTAAACTAGGCCTTATATCTACTACGTCTAGGTCTAGGAAGGAATGGAACACATTGATTTAAGTTTGTCGGCATAATAAATAAAAATGATAATCCATCAATGACCAATTGTCAAAAATCGGAAAATTTTTTTAATAGTTGGTGGCCTCCTTAATTCATAAAGGGCGGCCTCCTTAATTTTAAGGGGACCACCCAGACTTTAAGGGGACCACCCACCAGACTGGCAATTTTTCTTTTCTTTTCTTTTTTTCTCTGTGTCTAGGTTTCTATTTTGCACAAAATCACAAGATTGGGAAAAGTCTATAAGCAAACTTTTACAAATCCTCATATCCAAATGCATATATCATTATCCAAATATACAATAATCCCAATCTATTTAATTTTTCCTTCCAAAAAGTCTTTCTCATAAACTAGAGCACATGAAAATCAAATATATCACATGTTATTGAGATATGCTAAAAACATTTTTCACAGTACGCCTTATGTTCTTTACTTTGTTGCAAAAGTATATAATCTACATATATTTACGAGCAATCTTGGTGAGCAAAATTAAAATCAAGGAGCACTTGGATATTTCATAGGTTTTACATGTCTTAGTGTCCGAAATAATCGCTACTTCCACATTTGTTGGAACTTAAAAAAAAATGTATAGGCACACCCTAGGATTTGCACAAAAGTTTGGTTTGTTTTTTTAACTGAACCCCCTTATCAAGGAAAATTCTTTGTGTATTATATCTAGTTACTATAACAACCCAAGAATTTTCATCAAATGCAAAAGCTATTTACTATTATACAATTGTACGGAGAAACTTTTTTTCTGCTTTATTACATTACTTTATATATCTCATATTTCATGTAAAATGCATAACTAAAGTAGACAAGCTCACCAGACCTATCTATGGCAATCTGTCTTCATATAGTCAAGCAACATCACAAAAGTCAAGTCAAAATCATCATATCCTTTTACAAGGTACAAATTATTCCTATAAATGTACTATTCTTGCAACGTAAATCAAAACAGCTTTAACCGTTATCGTATGCCTCTAAAACCCTAATTCCATGAATGACTAATATCTAATAGTGAATCACAAGCCACAAGATATTTACAAGAAATATAACATCTCTCAATTTGAAAAATAGAAATATCATCAATCAAAGTACAAGATCTCTAAAAGCTCCAATGTATAATGACACGTCATTTAAGCATGACATCTAAAAAAGCCGTTTACCTCCGTTTTCATTCTAGTTTCTTCACCATCACTTTTGTACAAGCTAATACACTTAATATATAATGTGTAAACCCTAATTATTCTATTCATAAACTTTCATATACATTTTTACACTCAAAACCCTAATTCAAAACCCTAAACCCTAAAACCGAGCTAGTTTCTAAACCATGACTCGTTTCTTCACTTTATCCATTGTAAACTTAAACCAATACTTAAATAAGTTATAATCAACAAAATTGAACATTCTCAATCATAATCCATTATCATTTCATCATTCTACTTCAATTATACAAGAAACGAATCCAGAAAACCCTAATTGTGCCCTAAATGTAACTTTGACCCGTTTTCTCGTTTCTAACCACTTTATTCTCAAGTAAGCAACCAAGAGGTCCAGTGTAAAACCCATAAAAAATGGAGTTTTACAAACCTTAATACCATCATTAACCATCCTTGCTTCAACAATGTACGAGAATTACAAAGCTAGAAAACCCTAAAAGCCTTATATGAACCCTAAATTCCAAGCTATGGATTATTCTTCCAATTTCAACCCATTTTAACTAAAACCAACGATCAAACTTCATTATTAATACTTTATTTAAGCTCTAGGATCTGTAATCCATCATTCCTAATTGGGGGGGGGGAGGGGGGGGGGAGGGGGTGGAGGGTGACGGGGGGGGGGGGGGGGCAAGGTGAAGTTTAGGGGGTAGTGGGCGAGTGTTGAGGGTGTCGGAGCCGGGGGGGGAAGGGAAGAGGGTAGGCCAAGAAAGAGGAGGGGCCCCGGTAGAAAGGAGGTGCGGGGGGGGGGCCGGATGAGGGGGGGTTGTAAGGGGGGGGGTCGGGGCGGGGGGCGGAAGGCTGGGGGGGGGGGGGTGGGGAGGGGGGGCGGGGGGGGGGGGGGGGGGGGGGGGGGGCGGGGGGGGGCCGTTTCTTCAATTCTAAAACCGTTTTAAACCCAAACCAATTGCTAATCTATTGCTAATGAAGGGCTTTGGAATACAGGGACCTAAACAGCACCTAGTTTTCATCAGATCCTTAATCATTTATATCAAATGTACTTGATAAAGTACCCTTTTAACAACATGTCGGGAACCCAAGACAGACGGTGGGGCCTCAGGCTATAACTTGACGCCTTTGTTGACAGGGGCCCATTTTTAAGACCCACATCCATGTGCAAGATACTTACAAATATGAACTCCTTCTATAAACCCTTATACGCACTTACCCCCCTCCATATTACTTTCCTTGTCACAAAATGAATCCAACATGACCCCATTGATGACTCATTTCAGTCGCGGTCTGAAGAACCACCACAAACACCCCTTCTATGTTGCTTTTCTATCTATCCATAGACTCATCCATTACTCAGCCCCATAGCACACCACATCAACGTAAATAAGACCTTCCAATGTCAACACTCAAACATAACAGAATTCATAAAAAAAAACTTACCAATCAAAAACACGGGGGAAAAAACACTTCTCAAAAAGTCGCAAACTAGTATAACCAAAAAAACAAAAATTCCTAAAATAAAACCAGACAACACACACACAGTGCGAAATAAGACGCACACAGCTTATCACACCCTACCTAGACCCATTAACAGGCAACCTCACGGACAGCCAATATTTACATAGCAATTGAGATCTTACTCGACTCAATAACCCATAGAACAAGTCTAGATAGCTAATACCCCCTCAAACCCTAATCTGAACTTCATTCTCACAGCTAAATACTGTTTTATTTTTGAACTCCAGCTATCGGATTACAAACGGCCATTACGGGTCACTCTTTTGGGCGTCCGACACTCTAAAGCAACCAGTCCACCACTCTTGCTCCCCTTATGATACCTAGATCATTAAAGAAGACCACTACTTCATAAAACACCACACGACAAGGAGCGAAGCCTTGAAGAAATTGAAGCCTGTGCGCCCACTCCGATTAACAAAGATACAAGGCGTACGAGTGAAGGCGACAACCACCGCCCACTACCCCAGGGGGGGGGGGGGGGAACACATTAATCTAATTATCGTTACACATCACAATATAGCAATTTATTAAATATTCTAAAATATAAAAACAAGTCTAATGTTTCATATGACCTAATTAACTCTTTGTTAAAGTTTTAATAAACTCAATTCATGCTCATTGTTCCATTTTGATCCAAACCGTTTTTTTAACACATTCTACCGAACCCCTAATTTCGCGTTATTCATAAAAACTAACAAATGTTTATAATGGTTAAATATTGTTAAAATCTATCCAATCATTCTTAAATAAGTTAAAATAACCACTTTATTTGGATTAATGAGGAATTTGAACTTTAAAAGACCACGCGTTGATGTTTTGAAACACAATTCGACCTATTTTCTTCCTAGATTAACGAATCGTTAGTTTTAAAACTGTGTTGCGTTAAAACTTCATATTTTTAGTTATTATAACTTATAAATGTCTAATGAAATGTTCTAAAATCTAAGCTTGCATGGCAATTTGGACATGTTTTTGTAATTAATAATCCCATGCTAAGGGGTATATATCGTAACTATCGGAAAACTTATAACTATAGGGCCTGAATATGTCATTTTATCAAAGTTATAACTCCGGGATCTATTATGTCACTTTTCAAAGTCCAAGGTTTAACTTGGTTATATCTTTAAAAATTGAAGGACCAAAGTCGTAAAAATGCAAACTCCAAGGACCTATTTGCAATTTTCCAAACCCCAGGGTCTAAAATGTAACATTTTGAAAAAGTATAAAACACAATTCAAAACATTACCAGACATAACTTTAATTAACGCTTCTCAGTGCCTTAACCTTATCCAGATATTGATAAAACCTTAAAACCGATCATCCGGAAGCTATATTGTACCACAATACTATGGAGCTTCATATTAAAGAGGTTTCATCTTGGTATTACGTTGTACAAGCTAATACACTCAATATACAATGTGTAAACCCTAATTATTCTATTCATAAACTTTCATACATCGTTTTGCACTCAAAACCCAAATTCAAAAGTCAGAAACCCTAACCCGAGCTAAATACTACACAATGACCCATTTCTTCATTATAATCCATTTTAAATCTTAACAAACACTCAAATAAGTTGCAATAACTTATTTTACAATCATATCAATCATATATCAATCTTCCCCGGTTAAGATTGTGATAAGGTCATCAACTTTCATTTCAGAATAATTACTACATCTACCTACCAGGTGAAGTTCATAACCTCGCTTTTACTTGTTTACATGTTTTATAAACCCGCGAGGGGGATACATGCTTGTTACAAACTCTTTTACATACTCGTTTATCTTATAACATTGTGATTACTTTTCAAAGACTTATATATGCTTAAACCAGGAATACAAGTGTTTTTACAAGTTATATGCTATCCTGATACACTATTATAACTACTGTCTAAGTTACATTATGCCAAAAGTCCCTCATTATCATGGATCATTAATCACTTACGGGTGAACGCAAATATTGTGGATAGATCTATCGGGATTGACGAATCCTGTTTGTGTTAGTTGGATAGGTAACCAAACACACTATATTTGAATTTCATAGGTATATGGCAATTACCTACACCGAGGGCCATTATATCTCTCTCTATATATATCACATCATTTTGGGTATATATATACACTAGTCAGTTTGTGTGCCATGAGCTTAGACCAGACTATACTATACCAGACATGACCAAACAAGACTATAACGCAGTAATTCACTATTACTATGATAATTACATTCGTTGCAATTATTACAAATAACGGGTATATAATAACGTGACCCAAGATCATAACAATAACATTTTCATAATAATTGTGTTTGTACAATTATTACACTATGACTTGTATTCAAACTGTTTATATTAAACCTATAAATTTCACTCAATCTTTGTGTTGACTTTTTAGCATGTTTATATCAGGTAATTGAGCAAGTTGCAGCACGGAGTGGCATGGACTCAAAGATGGTTGAACTATTATCATTCAAACTTGATGTTTTAGATTTTGGGACCTGCATTTTGTAAAAACTCTAATTATAATGAATGATAACTAAATTTTTCCAACAACGTCTCTTTTAAAGTTGTTTTCTATGGTTATGATTGTTGTATCTATGAAGTAATACCCCAGATTATCTTCCGCTGCTATATTGTAAAAATGTGGGTGTTACAGATGGCCTCCCTGAACGGAGGTTAACGATGATCGTAGGGGTTGACTTTTTTTGTTTCTTCCTAAGTGAGCCGACAAAGGTGGGGGAAGATTCACCCTGCTATTTTCACCTTCCCTCACTTTAATCTCTGAAGGCCTAATACCTACGACATTCCTTCCCCTCATGTTTCCTTCCCTGTTTGGTGCGTCCTCGAATCCTACAACTCTTTCTCGTTGTCTGCGGACCCTAGGGGGTCTGAGCCGGCGGGTCGGGGTAGCTTCTCTGCGAGGCTCAGGCCTTGGTTCCATCTCTCGCTCTTCATCGTAGTCCTCACTGAAGTATTCGAGTTTAGTTCATAGGTCTTCATTGCGTATCTGCCTTCGTCGCTCTCTTAAGAGAGATTTAAGGATTTCATAATTTTCTTCTACAACGGCAAGACTAATTGTAAGGTTAGGATTAGTTGAAGTGGAAGCATGATATGCAAATGGCGTGTTTTCAGGAGTAGTGGCGGCAAACACGATAGTAGTTATAGGAAGTCTTTCGCTAGTGGTGTTGCTTGGTATCTGTGGTGGTGTTGAGAAACCCGGTGGTGGCGTCATTTCTCTTCTGTTTGTCATGCCAAAAAAGTAGGTAGAGTGGTTTTGAGGTTATTTGACTTGGTTAGGATGGGACTAATTGTTACGGTCCCACGAATAGCGCCACTGATTGTGCAAATATAGGCACAATCAGGCTTCGATGAGATCGAAGGATGCTTTAGGTGATTGCTGAGTATCCAAGTCTTGAATAACATGTGTCAACACAAATGAAAACACTACGTTAAGTGGCGCATGGGGTGTCCCTGTGAATTACATCTGGCGTGAGAGTAAGTACGTGCCTTGTATTTGCTAAAGTATGTTAACATAAGTAAGTGTGTGTAAAAGTTCTGACTATACCTGGAGCCTATACCATCTGTTTATAGGTGTAGAAATAAGACGGGACAAGGCTTAACACATAGACCGGTGATCGTGGGGGTGTCTCGCGATTTAAGGGGTGATTCTTAGGGTTATGTACCATGATCTCTATTTTGGTGGGAATACCTTGATAGAGATGGAGAACGTGGGTTTGACCTTTGCTCAAGTTTCGTTGAAGGCCCACCGCGAAAGTGTAGGGCTTCGCGTGGCGGATTCCCATACTGGTAACCATCCCGAAGGTGGTTTTACGCCATTCGAAACTATTCGAAGATTTTGGTTGTAATTAGGAGAAGATCTCATCCGGGCTTCGAAAAGGAGGCCTTTGAACCGAAGAGGAGGGTACATCATCAATTACCAAAACAGTTTTTCAGGTTTGATGCATAGAGGTCAGACGCGCGTTGTACGGTCATCCTTAACGTTTTCAGTGGTGTGATGGTTGACGACTTAGTTTCAAAAGATAACATACTTCCAACTCATACCTAGTATAATATATACTTATACCATTTAATATAATAGTAGAGTAATATAAGAAAATTCTTATAATAAACACTTATAAATATACTCTGGTAAATCCATTCGGTACTCTTAGTTATCATCAATTAATCATTTAGATTATAAGAAATGAAACGTTTATTTATGCTAAACCATTCAGGAAAGTTTTGTAAAAATATATTTTTCGTCTTTTAGTCAACGTATTAAAATAATAATATTTTATTATTTTATCATAAAATCGCGTTTTGAGTAAAAACTCTAAGTGTAGACCTTTTATAAAATTTCGACATGACCCGTTCATCTATACCACATTTTCTAAGGTTTTAAACCTTAATTTCAAATATTTTCCACAATTTACCACTTTCCGACAAAATGCCAAATTTAATATCTCGCAATATTTACCAAAACGTATTTCTCAAAATGGCTTTCAACATTATTACATAAGTATGTTTCACTTTCTAAAAGTCCGCCAAAACTTTTAAAACAACTAGTTTATGCTTATCGGGCCTTAAGGTCCAATAGCGGCCCATTAAAGTATCAATAGATATATAATACAATTTAAGCCCAAACTAAGGCCCATTAGTAAAAATAAGCCCAAAACAATAGCCAACAAAATAATCCAAACCACAATAAGCCACATCTTATTGAACTTATTGGGCCGTGAGCCCATAAGCTCCATATTATATATAATAATCTTTTAAAATAAGCTAATAAGCTACGTAGTACATTCGGTTATTACCATAAGCTATCAAAATTGTTGATCCCAATCTGAATAGATCTTTCTAGCCTATTAAATGTGGTAGCTAATATGGATAGATCCAAACTAACTACAAGAGAAACAATGACTATGAACAATATAAGTTATGCGGAAGCTAACTTATACTGCTAAGAAGAATAATGAATAAAACAGAACTTTGATTACTATTAATCTGTTAGGTTACAGATTACTAAGTATAAATATTTGTGAAACTTGTATTATCTAACTAGTGCCGTAGGGTTCCTTTTATACACCAAGGAAACCCTAATGGGCTTACAAAACGCGTTAAGTGATCATGCATATCACTTAAGCAGTACTATCTATATATGCTAGCAGTACTAACTTACTACTAACAGTACTAACTCTACTACCAGTACTAACATATATACTGCCAGTACTAACTATTTATAACTATCAGTACTAACTACTTAGTCTATTTTCTTGAATCTTTAGCATTCTTCATTAGCAGCACTAAGTAGAACTAGTAGTAGTAACTTGTATAAGTAGCAGCACTAAGTTGTAGAAACTTCTGAAACCCAACAATTCTCCCCTAAACATGATGTTCACTTGTTAACCTTCATGTTTCTTCAGTTTGAGCTTCTTGAACACTAGAAGTATGTATCCAAACACACTGCTACTCTTTAATCTGCTCTTTGATGAACTTGAACTCTTTTGTTACTTTGTAAACTTGAAATTCTTTAGCTTCTAGTCTTTGTCATCATTATAACATCTTAGCAACTCAGCAACACAGCAATACCAACTAAGTTGGCCTTGTAGTTTTTAGCAAACTACAAGCTATAAACGGATTTGATATTTCTTTACCAAGAACCGTTTGCTTTGGACTAGCCAACTCTTTACTGTAAAGCATGGTGAGTTGAGAACCATATAGTTTTTGGCAAACTATCAGCCATTAACAGATTTGAGAAGTCTTTACCAGAAGCCGTTTGCTATAGACTAGCCAGTTCTTGATGTCTGTTAGACATGGTAAACTGATGACCATTTGTTGTGTGGTTATAAATCCAACACTTAAAGATCCTTCTCACTTCTATCATAGCTTCCAGCTTCATACTTTCAATCTTAGTACTGTCAGTACTAAGTTTTGGCCTGACAGTACTAAGTTTTAGCCTACTAGTATTAACCTCTTGTAACACCCCATTTTACAATATAGCAGCGAAAGCTAATCTGGGGTATTACTTCATGGAAACAACAATCATAATCATAGAAAACAACCCAAAAGAGACGTTTGTTCAAAAGATACGTTATCATTCATTTCAAATTAGAGTTTTACAAAGGCAGGTCCCAAAATCTAGTTACATACAGTGTGAATGATAACAAGTTTTAGCCATCTTCATGTCCATGCCACTCCGTGCCGTATATTGCTCAATAACTTGAGATAGACATGCTAAAAAGTCAACACAAAGGTTGAGTAAAATTTATAGGTTTGATAAACTGTTTGAATACAAGTCATAGTGTAATAATTGTACAAACACAATTATTATGAAAATGTTATTTTTATGATCTTGGGTCATGTTATTATATACCCGTTATTTGTAATAATTGCAACGAATACAATTATCATAGTAACAATGTATTATCCCGTTATTGCCTTATTTGGTCTGTTTGGTCTTGTCTGGTCTAAGCTCATGGCACACAAACTGACTAGTGTATATATATATACCCAAAATGATGTATATATATATAGAGATAATGGCCCTCGGTGTAGGTACTTGCCATATACCTATGAAATTCAAATATAGTGTGTTTGGTTACCTATCCGGCTAACACAAACAGGATTCGTCAATCCCGATAGATCTATCCACAATATTTGCGTTCACCCAAAAGTGATTAATGGTCCATGATAATGAGGGACTTTTGGCATAATGTAACTTAGACAGTAGCTGTAATAGTGTATCAGGATAGCATATAACTTGTAAAAACACTTGTATTCCTGGTTTAAGCATGTATAAGTCTTTGAAAAGTAATCACATTGTTATAAGATAAACGAGTATGTAAAAGAGTTTGTAACAAGCATGTATCCCCCTCGCGGGTTTATAAAACATGTAAATAAGTAAAGGCGAGGTTATGAACTTCACCTGATAGGTAGATGTAGTAATTATTCTGAAATGAAAGCTGACGACCTTATCACAATCTTAACCGGGGAATGTTGATATAGTAAAATGATAGTAAACAACCACGTCACGCAACCTGAGTAAATATGTTGAGTCTTAGGAAGATTGTACTCTAGAACTTTAGTTTTAAGAGTTATGAGTTTGATTAAAGAGTTTGGAATTATTGTATCACCGTTCGGGCCATCATAATTCAGAAGTCATTCAGTAAACGTTTGAGGAGCTAGGGCACTTTAAATCGTAAACCCAACAACTCAGTCAGAACGTAATACCAAGATGAAACCCCTTAATATGAAGCTCCCTAGTATTGTGATATGATATAATCGGTTTTAAGCGTTTTGATCAATATCTGGAAATGTTAAGCACGAGAAGCGTTAATTAAAGTTATGTCTTGTAAGGTTTTAAACATGTTTTTATACTTTTTCAAAATGTTACATTTTAGACCCTGGGGTTTGAAAAGTGGCAGAATTTACCCTTGGAGTTTGCACTTTTACGACTTTGGTCCTTCAACTTTAAAAGATATACCAAGTAAACCTTGTACTTTGAAAATTGACATAATAGACCCTTATAGTTATAACTTTGATAAAATGACATATTCAGCCCTTCTAGTTATTAATTTCAGAAAGTTACGATATATACCCCTTGCATGGATAATATTTACAAAACATGTCCAAATTGCCATGCAAGCTTATTTTAACATTTCAATAGACATTTATAAGTTATAATAAACTAAAATATGAAGATTTAACACAACGAAAGTTTAGAATAACGATTCGTTAAGCTATGAAGCAAAACGGGTCAAATTAGGGTTTCAAAACATAAACGCGCGGGTTTTAAGTTCAAATTCCTTCATTAATCAATAAAGTGATTATTTTAACATTAGTTAATCATGCTAGGATTGATTATAACAATATTTAATCATTATAACATTTATTTTTAAGAAAAACGCAAAATTAGGGTTTCATACGATTTTGGATCAAAACAGAAAATGAGCATGAATTGAGTTATGAAACTTTAAAAAAAGTATATTTAGGATCATATGAACATTATAAGAGTGTAGGAGCAGAAGTAGAACATTCAAATACTGGTTGGCTTATACTTAGATGGGTCAAATGGGACTTTTAGCTTCGTACGCCTAGAATAACGACTCTCGGGCTTCTTTTCTTGGTTTCTTTTGCTTCACTTCTGTTCTTGGGACTTCTTAGGATCTATTAGAATTTATATTGAGCAAAGGATTGCTGCTATGATGGGTTATAGAGGAGGAAGTGGGGGATGAAGAAAAATGAAGAGTTTAGGTCTCTATTTATACTTGAAATGATCTTGGAGGCTAAGGTAGGCTTTGTAACCAGGAGAAGACATGTAGGAGGTCTAGAGTATGATGAGGAGAGGCTACTTGATGAGTTGCATGAGCTAGAAACTAGCTTTGATGTGTTGGATACCCCATGTGATGCCGCGACTTAAACAAGAAGAAACAAGAGACCATGTACAAATTTTAAACTATAAATGATGAAGATATTTCTTGTAGAAGGTGTGTAAGATGCTTAGGTAAGAAGGAGGTGAGTCATGTAGGTGCTTGTTTGCAAAAAGATTAGTTAAAATGGGTCAAAATGAAAGAAACTAGGTTTCGGGTTCATTAGGGCTTATTTAGGGTTTTCAAGCTTGTAATTCATCTACATTTGATCAATAATGATGGATTAATGTTTGTAAGGATTGTATTAAGGATTAATAACAAGAATTGATAGGTGGTTCAGGTTTAAAATGGGCGAAAATGAGTAAACGGGTCCAAAGTTCCAATTAGGGCACAATTAGGGTTTCTTGGATTCAATTTGCATATAGTTGAAGTAAGATGATGAAATGATGATTGTATATGATTGATAATGTTGTAAATTAAGTTATTACAACTTATTGGAGTATTGGTTTAGGTTTATAATGGATTAAAAGGAAGAAACGGGTCATGGTTTAGTATTTTGCTCGGGTTAGGGTTTCTAACTTTTATATTAGGGTTTTGAGTGTAAAAAGATGTATAAAAGCTTATGAATAGAATATTTAGGGTTTACACATTGTATAATGAGTGTATTAGCTTGTACAAAAGTGATGGTGAATAAATTAGAATGAAAATGGAGGTAAAACGGCTATTTTAGATGTCATGCTTAATGAATTATACATTGTGCTTTTAAAACTTGTACTTGACTTGGAGGGAGTTTATATTTCAAATGAAATGTTATATTACTTGTACATATGCTTTAGTAGCTTGTACATTTACTTTAGATGTTAATCTTCTTGGAATTAGGGTTTAGAGGTATACGATAACGGTTTAAAGCCCGTTTTGATATAATGTTGCGAATGGTACATTATAGGAATAATGTACTTTGTAATAAGGATATGATGATATTGACTTGTCATATTGTGATGTTTGCTTGACATATATGAAGACAAGATTGTCATAGATAGGTTGCGTGAGCTCGTCTACTTTAGTTATGTAAGTTACATGACATACTGAGATATTGACAATGCAAGTAATGTAATAAAGCAAAAAATTTCCCCGTATAATTGTGATCATAGTAAAATAGGTTGATGAAAATTCTTGGGTTGTTATACCTCTCAATTCTCATCCCAAAGATCACAATGAACCTTAACATCAATTTCTAAACTGTACAACAAATCAAACCGCCATTTTGCCTCCCCTGAACTATTGCAGCTATAGGTTGATCATTCTAATGCTTATTTTGGCCTCGAATGCCAATTAGATTTTATTTTATATAAAAAATTTATTTTAAAAGTTTACATGTGCAACCGAGTTAATTTTTGCGTTTAGGGAAAAAGTGTCGGACTAGGAAAGGTTTTAGGGCCCGAGACTTATAAGTATTATTAGTTAGATACTGGATTCTTTACAATGCATATTATGCTCTCATTATCAATGTAGATCTTTATGTTCATAAAATTGAATCCATAGTCTAACATTTGATTCTGAATCCACAATACTTGCCCACAACAGTTAGCAGCAGCAACATACTCTGCCTCCGTAGTAGAAGTAGACACAATTGTCTGCATCTTGCACTGCTATGAAATGAGTCTCCTGCCAAGAAATTGACAACCTCTTGTTGTAGATTTCCTGCCAAGATTTGCTCCAGCATAATCACTATCTGAGTAGGCTTCCAGGTCAAATGATGACACTCTAGGATACCAAAGGCCCAGTTTGGGTTTGCCTTTGAGGTACCTAAAGATCCTCTTTACAGCATGAAGATGTGAGGTTTTTGGAGTTACTTGAAACCTAGAACAAGCACAGACCGCAAACATAATATCAGGCCTAGAAGCAGTCAAGTACATTACAGAGCTAATCATGGATCTATAAAGTTTTACATCTACATCAACAGCTTCTTCATCCTTGGTCAAAGGCTTCTGGGACTCAATTGGAGTACTGGCAGTCTTCACACTAGCAAAATCAAACTTCTTCAAGATCTCTGCAACATACTTATCCTGACTTATAAAAATACCATCTTCTTTTTGTTTGACTTGTAATCTAAGAAATCAGGTGAGCTCTCCCATAGAACTCATCTGGAATCTGCTCTTCATTAATGCCTCAAATTCATCACACCAAGACCTCTTTGTAGAACCAAAAATAATATCATCTACATAAACCTGTACCAACATGATATCATTCTTGTCCTATTTGATATTACAAAATAATCTTCCCTTATTTGATATTACAAAACAATCTTCATGTAAGAAACAATCTTCAATGCTTCCCCTTGACTTAAGATCTTCTTGAACATGCCACCA
Organism: Tanacetum coccineum; assembly: GCA_026074375.1. Lineage (NCBI taxonomy): Eukaryota > Viridiplantae > Streptophyta > Magnoliopsida > Asterales > Asteraceae > Tanacetum > Tanacetum coccineum. The sequence continues at coordinate 25,559 of BQNB010096159.1, forward strand.
CACATAAATAAGCTGCAAATCATATATCTGATACCACTTGTTGATCCCCTATTTACAGATCTTAGATTAGCTTGTTAAAGCTTAAGTTGTCTTAGATAGATCTTAAACAACTTTGATAGAAACCTTGAGTAATATA
>BQNB010096160.1:0-13952 GCA_026074375.1 Tanacetum coccineum
AGACTTCTTAGAAACTTTTGGTTGATATCTTCCTTTAATACTGGAGCAGCATGAACCTCTAATTGACTTATGAGTTTTTGGAACCTATCATAAGCCTTATCCAGACTTTTTGGTGCAGTGGTAAAGTTTTCAAACTGATGTTTTAAAACATTCCTCTGCATCTTTTTGGATTCATCGTTTCCTCCAAACATTGATTTGATTGCAGCCTAGAGAGATTTAGCATCTGGAACATTATGAAACTTAAGGAGATATTCATCAGGTATTGCTAACAGCAAGATGCTCTTAACTCTTTCCTGATTCCTTTTGGCAGTCAGTTGTTTGGCAGTCTTAGGAGCAGGAGGACCAGGTTGTTCTCCTGCTGGTGCAGCCTCTTCTTGGAGATCTCCATCGACAATTATATCCCATAGGTTATGATCTGTGTGACAGATATATTGTCGCATTCTCATGCTCCAAATATCATATTCTCCCTTCTTGATGATAGGGATTTTCATTGCTGTTATAGTTGGTGGAGGAGTGTCTTGTTCTGCCATCTTACTGGTTTGATTGTAAATCTGCTTCAAATAATGGAGTTCTTCTTATTCAGAGTTTCCACACAAGCTCTGATACCACTTGTTGGATCCCTTACTGAATAGATCTTGAACCTTTAGCTTGCAAAGGGTTTGTTACTTTAGATAAATCTAAAGCAACAATAATGAAACACTGATTGAACACTATTGATTATGCGAAAACTAATCAACAATGCTAAGAAGAACAGTATTAAGTAAACACAAGAGATCTTCTATCAAACTCACACTTTATATTATAACTTGAATCTGCCTTGATTACAAACTATGATTGCTAATTGATCTCTATAGATCTATATATTCTAACTATGCCTAGGGTTCCTTTTATACACCAAGGAAACCCTAATGGGCTTTACAAAACGCGTATAGAGATTATGCATATCCTTTCCTAAGATATCTCATGCATATCTCTAACTCTAACTAACTTTTGCATAAGCAGACTTAACTAATACATAGCCAGTACTAACTATGATACACTACCAGTACTAACTATGCTAACTCTTCTACCAGTACTAACAGATGTACTGGCAGAACTAACTATATATTACTAACAGAATTAAGTCTAGAATACTTAATTCCCAACAACAAGATATCACTTTTGTCCTTCTTGATGAACAAAGTCTTATCTATAGTGCCTCTTCTAAATCCATTTTCAATTAAGTAGGTAGACAAGGTCTCATACTAGGCTCTAGGAGCTTGATGTAGACCATATAAAGCTTTTCCTACCTTATACACTTTGTCAGGGAACTATGAATCTTCAAAATGAAGGAGGTTGGCAAACATATACCTCCTCTTCAATAGTACCATATAAGAAGGCACTCTTCACATCCATCTGGTACACAATGAACCCCATAAATGATACATAGGCTGAAAATAACCTGATTGCATCTATCCTAGCAACAGGAGCAAAAACCTCATCATAATAAATTCATTCTTCTTGGGTGTAACCTTGTGCAACCAGTCTTGCCTTGTTTCTAATGACAATTACTCTCTTATCTTTCTTGTTTCTAAAGACCCATTTGGTTCCAATGGCCCTCTTGCCATTAGGTAGCTTAACCAGTGTCCAAACCTTCTGAAGTTGAAATTGTAGAAGCTCCTCTTGCATTGCTTCTATCCAGCTTGGATCTTCCAGAGCTTGAATCACTTTCTTAGGTTCATTTTGAGAGAGAAAACAGGCAAATAAGCAATTTTGATAATCTTTGTGATTTGTTCTCCTCTGCTTATTAATGTAACTAACCATAGCATGTTCATCAGAAATCTTGGTCATTCTCCTTGTTTGAATAGCTGAATTAAAGTCTCCAATGATCTGGTCTTTAGGATGATCCTTGTCAATTCTGGTTGTGGGAATAGGACTGACATTCATGGTTGTTTCCAAGTTGTTGAGGTCAGCTTCTGCACCCACATCTTCATCATCATAAGCATTACCAAAAATTCCAGTATCATCCATTGGAGTCACATTTGAAATAGGTGGAAGTGTAAATGCATTTTTGAAAGGAGAAAATCTTTCAAATAGATGTTCCTCAAATGCATTAGAAGCTTCAGCAGCATTAACTGGTGATGATGGATCATCATTAGTAAAAGATGGTCCAGCAGCACTAACAGGTGTACCAACAGTATTAAAACTATTAGTACTGTTAGTCTGCTTTTCCTGTTGAAGTAGTCTTTCAAACTCACTTCTTGTGGCTTGTTCATTGATTGGACTTATTTTAAACCATATATATAATATATATATAATAAAATATATATAATAAGTATAATCTAAAAACAATCAATGAAACCGAGGAGTAGTATAGAATATCCCTGGGTCGTTTATCCCCAACGAGGCTGTGCTGGAGAATCGATACAGTCGGAAAATTGGAGTTTGAATGAGATTAATGATTTGAGAGAGTAGAAAGCTAAATTAATCAATAACAAACAAAAACGATTGAGAAAAACCTAAAAATTATGAAATTAAGCTGAAAAACGAGAGCAGGAATCCCGAACAAGGGGTCAAAAACCTAAAATCTTAAAAATTAAGCCTACAAAGAAATTTTTACTTCTAAACTACTCTAGGGGACTAATAATGAAGAATGAAAAAGACTAGACTGAAAACGGAGGTCGTTTGACCCAAAAACGAGTCAAGTCAAGATCCGTACCCGAGACCCGTTCTTTAAAAATCAAAAGTTTGAAAAATTAACCCTACGAAAGTCTTTCTATTTTTCCTACGTAAATTATGACTAAAGAAAATTTCCTAAAAAAGAAAAATATTTTTTTGATAATTTTTGTATTTTTTATGAATTTTTAAAACTTTTAACGAAATTAAATTATAAAAAATACTAAACTATTTTTAAAAATTCTGAAAAAATTACTAAAATTACTTTATCCTACGACTATCCTAAGAAAAATAAGAAGCCCGAAATTCGGCTTATAAATAAGCTGAAAATAAGCTCGAAAGAGCTTATAACTATAAGGGCCAAAACTACCTTATATACCAAAGTGCCCAAGGGCACAGCGGTAAGAGGCTTGTTATAAAAGAGGTGTATTGAGGGTGCTCTTTTTTTTCAAAACTTTTTACACAAACTTGATAAACACAAGGGGCTTATCATTTTTCATAACTACAGCTTTTTGAGAAAAGCTAAAAATAAGCTGAAAAAGAGCTTTTTGATGGCAGTTTTGCTATATATTTATGCTAAAGCAAAATAATGGCTTTTTCATTTGACATTTTGACTATTTAAGCAATCTTTTAGAACAAATAAGCTTAAAGAAATTATCTAACACTACCTAAATAAGCACTTATGAACTAAAGTCTAACAACTAAATAAGCTGGAAAAGGCTAAAATAGACAGGAAGCTTAACTAAGCTTAAAGACTTAATGTGGCTTTTTGATATGGACTTTTAGCACATAATAAGCAAAGAAAGTAAGTAAATAAGCAAACACAGGCCACAAATATTCCTAATAAGCAAGTAAGAACTGAATTCAACCACTAATAAGCACCTAATAAGCCAGAAAAGAAATTAAGCTATTTTCCTACACTATGCTAAAAAAAATTCAAAGGCCTAATTTGAGCTTAAATTTAAGCTACCTAGAGGCCAAACTAAAGTCTACAACTAAAGGGGCTTATAAAGGAGCTTATTGGCTTTTTAGAGTAGAAAAAACCAAAAATCTTGAGCCTGAGGTCCCTAATAAGCTAGAAACAGTTGTTGAGATTTGCCCTGAGCGACAGGGGAAATGAACAAAAAACGGAGGCTTAACATTACAACTTGAAAATAAGCTGTCAAATAAGCTTAAAATGAAAAATAGCTGGTAAATAGATTAAAAGGGGCTTGTGAAGAGCTTGTATTCAAAATTCCATTTGCTAAAAACAAGTTAAACCTGCTGGTTTTTGTTTGTGAAAAAGGGCTTTTTCCTTTACTAAATGATGACACCAAATTCTTGGCAGTTTTGACAAATGACTCAAAGCACTTTTAATAACTTGTTTAGACACTTACAAATGACACACTTTTGAAACTAAAACTCAAGTTTTCTTAACCTTAAGCAAATAAGCTTCTTGACCCCTCTTTAAAACTAGCAGACTTAGGAAAAATGAAAAAAACTTGAAAATCAACTTTTAAACTTGTAAACTTCTGAAAACAGTTTCAAAATAGCTTAATTACTTTAGCCTAAGTTGGCCATATGACCACAACCCATGGTCACCATTTTGGAGTTTGACCAAACGAATAAAACCCTTTTAAATCTAAAAAAACAATTTAAAACTTATAAAAACAAATTAAGCTTCAAACTTGTTGATTCAAACTATCAAACAAGCAATAATTAAGTCACTAAAAAGTTAAAAAGCAAAGAGAGATATCAACTTTAATAAGATAATAAGCAAACATTGAAAATAAGCTGAAAAATTGAAAAAAAACATACCTTAACTCCTTGCTCAATGACGAGATTAAGAACCTAAATAAGCTTCTAATCCTACCTAGCTTATAAATAAGCCTATACTAAAGCAAACCCCAATGAGCCATCCAAGTTTGCTCATTCATCCATGGCTTAATCAAACAGTAACTTTTGTTTTTCTTTTAATTTTTCTTAAATTTTTGTATCAAAGCTTTTAAAAACAGATTATAAAGTGCTTAAATTAAGAGCTTATATGGTTTTTAAAGAAACACAAGTAACTTAGAACACAATGTAAAAGTTAAACTGAATTTTCATTAAAAGAAAGAGAGTACAAGTACATTAAGTTAAAAACTAAACTGAGCTAAAACACACTAAAAAAACTAACTCTTGCCACAATGGCTTACAAAAGCTTTTATAGCCAAATAAGCTAGGGTTTTGGTCTTCTCTTCTTTACTTCACTTATGTGCTTCTTTGTAGACACAAAACAGCCTTGTGTGCTTGTTGTGTGTGTGTAAACACAAGGGCAATCCTGGCCCTTGGTTTTGAGTAGTGCCCACTCAAACTATATCAACCTTTGATCGAATTGTGGGAATTAGGATTGCCACCGTGGACAAGGACCATGTGGGGGGTGGGGTTTATGAGGGTGATAGGTTTGGAGGGATGTGGGGAGTCAACGAGGTTTGATATTGACAGGATGTGGGGTTTGGGTGATTGGCGGGAAAAATTGTAGGAGATGTACAGTGTTTCAAACGGGGGTGTGGGTTTGAGGTTTTGTCATAATTGGTCCCTCATGGTCATACTTGTCATTGCACTTTTAGTCCATGTATTTATAAACGTTTGGGGTTTTGACAAAAAAGGTCCCCAAAGGTTATAAAGGTTATTTCACCACAAGTCCTTGTGAGTTATAGCTTTGGAGTCTAATGATCTGGTCTTTAGGATGATCCTTGTCAATTCTGGTTGTGGGAATAAGACTGACATTCATGGTTGTTTCCAAGTTGTTGAGGTCAGCCTCTGCACCCACATCTTCATCATCATAAGCATTACCAAAAATTCCAGTATCATCCATTGGAGTCACATTTGAAACAGGTGGAAGTGTAAATGCATTTTTGAAAGGAGAAAATCTTTCAAATAGATGTTCCTCAAATGCATTAGAAGCTTCAGCAGCATTAACTAGTGATGATGGATCATCATTAGTAAAAGATGGTCCCACAACACTAACAGGTGTACTAACAGTATTAATACTATTAGTGCTGTTAGGATGTACATTATACTTTTCTTGTTGAAGTAGCCTTTCAAACTCACTTCTTGTGGCTTGATCATCCTTCCTATCTTTATTTGAAGCTCCACTTTCATCCATTTCAGTAAACTTCTCTTCAGCATCTTCTTCACTAACCTTAGGATCTTGAGAGATTAATGGATCAGTTATGCAGATAGGTATTAGGATGTATTCTTGTTCAGGTTCTGTCTTCTTCTCAGCTTGACCTGTAACAATGTTATCTCTAGTTCCTGCAATACCATTAGTTTGATTTCCTGCAACAACTGGCATATAGTTCATAGATATTGTCAAAGAATCAACATCAAAAAGCTAGTCTGGTCCATTTCCTGTCACATTAGGTGTATTTTCAAGAAATCTAATGTTTAAGGTCTCTTCAACTATCCTGGTCCTCTTGTTAAATACTCTCATGGCCTTGCTAACTACAGAGTACCCAACAAAAAATCCCTCATCAGCTTTTCCATCAAACTTGCCTAGATGATCCCTGGTATTTAAGATGGTAACAGGACACCCAAAAGGTTTCATGAAGTCTATCAATGGGGTTCTTCCACGAATAAGTTCATAAGGTGTCTTGTTATGAGGCTTAATGACTAAGACCCTATTTAGCACATAGCAAGCAGTATTAACTGCTTCAGCCCAAAAGGTGGTTGGTAACTTAGAGTCAACTAACATAGTTCTTGCAGCCTCTATCAGTGTTCTATTCCTCCTCTCAGCAACACCATTCTGCTGAGGAGTCCTAGCAACACTGAATTCCCTCTTAATACCCTTCATTTCACAAAACTGATTCATTACACTATTTTTGAACTCAGTTCCATTGTCACTTCTGATAACTTTTACTTTGTGGTCTAGTTGATTTTCTATTTCTGTTATGAAGGTCTTTAATATCCCACTAGTTTCATCCTTAGTGGCCAAAAAGAATACCTAAGATATCTTCTAAAGTCATCAGTGACAACTAGGCAATAGACTTTTTTCATTAAACTCTTAACATTTGTAGGACCAAATAGGTCCATATGAAGCATATGTAAGGGTTTGCTGATTGAGTTTACAAGTTTGGCCTTACAGGATGCTTTGTGTTGCTTTCCTTTCTGACAAGCAACACAAGAATGGTCATTTTCAAAAATCTTTTAAAGCAAACCTCTAACAAGGTTTCCCCTATAGTTTATTCCTATGTTTTTTTATAAGTTTATTGGGACCAAGCCTCCTATGCCCATAGTTGGATTTCATCATTGTGGCCTTAGCAATAGAGGCAAGTTGAAACCTTTAGTGGGAACTCACACTTTTAGGTCAACACTGTAAATGTTTATCCTTTCTTGGAACTCTCCAGCAAAACTTGACCTTTCATCAAAGTAGCTTAAAGTCTTAGAAGATAAGACAAGACATTCAGTTGTCAAGTTAAAAGAAACATTATTGTTTTTGTCACATATTTGTGACACACTAAACAAGTTACACTTAAGCTCCTTAAAAAAGTACACATTATCAAAATCCAATGTTCCTATATATGTCAAAAATGGGGGTGTTACACTACCTTTACCATCTCCAAAGGAAACAAATCTACCATCATAATCTTCATAATCAGTAAGATAGCTTTTGTTTCCTGTCATGTGCCTAGAGCAACCACTGTCAATAACTCCTTTTTCTTTGTACTCCTTCTGTTGTGGGTTGTCCTGCACATATAATAAGAGAATTAGACTCTTTTAGGGATCCAAGCCATTATATACTTGGATCTACCTTGTGCATCAATGTAAGAATATTTCTTGAAAGTATTTGATGCACTATTTTTGGCTTTCCAAACCCAGCATGCTGAGGCCTTAACAACATTAGCCCCTTTTCCCTTATTTTTACTTACTACTGCTCTATCCCTAGCAGTAGTATTTTTTTACCCTAGACCAGTATTAGACATTTGTGTGATATTATGTTCTTGTTTGCATTATATCGTTAATAGCCTGAACTTTGTAAATATCCTCTTTTAAAAGCATTTAATTTTGGTCTAGGATGGTTCACAATTAGAGTTGAGGCAGCAGTATTAATAGACCTGTTAACAGTATTAATACTTGCACCAGCAATATTAACATTTGCATTAGCAGTATTAATTTTGCCTGTCCTGGTTAATACTGCTTGTGGAACAAAACTTCTTTTGGGGTGAGGGTGAGTCATTTTATTAGAAAATTTCTTGTGATTCACCCTTCTTGAGTTGTTCCACACTGGCCTTACTACCTTTTTATCACACACATAATCGAAGATGCTCAAAAATACCCAACAAACAAGTTTATTAATCATTTTCAAAGTCAACTTTAGTCTTTGGGACATAGAATGTTTTAGTTTTATGGTTCAATCTAGGATTGGTTTGTTTTGTTTTAGGTGCAATCTGTTTCCCTAATAGTCTTAATAGATTTTATCTTTTCAGTGCTAGGTCTAACAGGTATAATCTATCTCACTTTCATCATCAAAGTTTTAATCCTCAATGATTGGAGCACTAGAGTTGTTCATCCTAACAACATTAGTTTTAACTGTGTTGGCAACACCCTTATTTTCAACTGTCTTATCATTACTAGGTGAAACAACAGTAGTAACATCCATATTCTTACTTTCAACTATTTCATCTATAAATGTTAGATCAGGTTTGCGAGGTATGAAATTCCTTGTTAGAGGTGGGGGAACTGAATGATATCCCTTATATGATCCAGACTTATCAGATAAATTCACAAAACTTTCTACTGCAGGAGTAGCTGTAGTAGCTGCATTATATCTTAGTCGTGTTTTAAAATTGTCAATTCACTTGACTATAACAGTATATCATTTAAAGTCTTGGATGAATTCTGAACTTCTTAAGGTTTGTTTTAAATAATTCTCTTTCTTTTTCTGCATTATCCAATTTCATTTTGTATTCATCTAAGGCATTATCTCTTAGTCTAACTTCAAGTTTTAAAAAAATTTATGCTCTCTTCAAACACAGCCTCATTTTTCTTATAGTGAGCTAATCTAGCTTCTACCGATTCTAAACCTGCTTTATAAGATACTAAATTGAATTTAGACTTTTTGTAATTAGAAGACAAACTATCATATTGTTCTTTAAGAGTAGCATAAGCTTTTACACATGTTTTAGAACAAGAATCTACCTCAGAATCTGAACTAGAAGAACTTCTTAAAGATGTAAATGCCATCAATGCATAGTTTATAGGTTGCTCTTCTTTAGCTTGGTAGCTCCAATCATATCCTCCAATTATATCTTGAGCTATCAAGGCATTCTGAGTAGGAGTCTCCACTGTAATAGTCCTTGTATTATTCTCTCTTCCTAGTTCTCTGATTTCTTGGGTAACTACATTTATATGCAATGTGTCCCACTGTTTAGACAGGCTGTAGCATTCCACTTTTGACTTGTCAAATCTAACTCTTTGACAAATTATGTCTAGCTTCTTGCCTGTTCTCTTGTAAACCTTCTAGCTATGATTGTCACATGACACATCTACAATTGTAGTTCCATTTTCTTCCAGATCATCAGGATGAAGTTGTTCTAGATATTCTTGAGCAAGTTGAGGAGAGTTGGGTTGACTTGTAAGGAAAGCACAGATCACATCATCACAAAGATTATCTAGAGATGTAGAGTTAACATCATTACCTTGAGTATGAGTAGTACTAACTTCATAAGCAGTATTATCTACTTTATTTGTGCTGTTAGTACTGTTGGATACAAAAGCCACATTTTGTGGATTTTGACTTGTGCTTGCTGATCCTGTAATTTCCTATTCATAAATCTTCAAGTTGTTATACAAGCCATCCAGACTGATGGTTTCTATTTCCACCTTGTTCCTCCAGATTAAGGCATGGTTTCCATTCAGATGGATGATTCTCAACAGCTTTAAGTTTCATTTCTTCTTGGATATCACTTATCTTAAGATTTCTAATGACTGATAAGTTTTGTACCTATTCAAAGGTTTGGAATCCATTGTTTCTGACTTAATGCAGCAAAGGTTCTTATAGTTGCTGAAGAGTGTCATTTAAACCTTTTTGGATTCCTTGTTTCCTCCATATCTCTTCTCTATTGCTTCCATGAGCAATTTTGCATCTTGATATGAGTGGAACTTCAGTTGGTCCTTGTTTGGCAGTGTCATCAACAGAGTTGCTCTTGCTTCATCTCCATTCCTTTCTATCGCTTTTCTTCTGCAGTTGGTGGGTTCATAAACCTGTTCGACTGTTTCCAACAGTTCTCTTAGCACTTGTTACCATCTTAATTACTTCCCATAGGGATTTAGCAGTACTTTGACTTTCATTTAGCAGTACTTTGACCTTTTGACTTGTATTTCCCAACACACATGTTTTAGAACAAGAATCTACCTCAGAATCTGAACTAGAAGAACTTCCTGAAGATGTGTATGCCATTAATGCAAAATTTGTAGGATGCTCTTCTTCTTATTCAAAGCTTCACAACAAGCTCTGATACCACTTGTTGATCCCAATGAATAGATCTTTAACTCCTTAGCTTGATGTAAGGTTTAGTATCCTTGGATAAATTAAAAAAAAATACTAAGAATGAAACTTTGAGTGAATGATATAAACTATGCGGAATCTAGTTTATACCACTAAGAAGTATACTCAATGAAACAGTAAAGTATGTTTGACACACAGAAAGATATAACCAACACAATAAGCTTCAATATATTAATACGATCACTCTAATGAAGTGATAGGGTTTACAACCTTGAAGCTATGAATTCTATGGAAAACTGATATCTAAAACCATAACCTAGGATCTCCTTTTATACACCAAGGAGTCCCTTACAAGATAACTACAAATCTTCTAAACTTCTATAAGATATCAACATATCTTCTAATTATATAAGATATACACTAATACATATCTCTTAACACGTCTTTATAACTCTTTACGCGTCTTTATCTTCATGCAATCTTCAAACATTGTCAGCAATATTATTCTTCTTCACTTGTGTTATGTTAGTACTGGCAGTGCTAACTTTTACTCTAGCAGTACTAACCAGCTAGTACTGTTAGTTATAATCTTAGCAGTATAAACATTTTGGCTTGACAGTACAAAGTTGAATCAGCAGTATAAACTTTTAGAAGCCCTTAATTCCCAACAACAACCACCACCCTTCAAGAACTTAGTATTGCTAAAGGTGTTGAAAGTCCCAATTGACACGTCTATATGGAATATAACACTTATCTAAAACATAAGTAATAACTTTTCAATCGTGTAATGCTTTATTGATTAAGAATCAAAGTATTAAAATGTGCTATGGATCGTACAGGTTGAATGACAATGTATGATTGCCCTTTGAACAAGTAAACTTGATAGAGTATCAAGTTTACAAGCGAACTTGTATAGCCAACTGATAGAATTAGAGGTCTACTATGTAAGTTCAACAAAGGAGTAAATGCCTATAATAACAACAACAATAAAAGAGATGACATTTACTCCTTACAACATATTCTATTTATACTAATACAAGGTTGCGTCAATAGTGGGGGTAGTTGCAACGTGTCAAGATTCTAGTGGAGGATGTACGAGGCATTTAATGCACGTCCAATCTTGGAAACTACCCGCCCATACTTTAGTGAACAGTTCTGCCAACTGTTCACTACTTTTACCAACTTTGTACTTGGTACAGACAACTTACATCACCTTTTGTTGCGCCTTTAGGAGATATTGAGTTTCTCGCCTAATCATCAGAGAACACTTTAAGCTCAGCTTGTTCTTCTTCAAAGGGTAATAGGATAGTCAGAGTATTACCACCTCTGACTCACCTTAGAGCCTCAGCGTATTCCTTCTACATACCAGTTGATATCCATCCCAGCTGACGAGTATGTTTTCAAATAATCTTCGACTTCCTTGACAATATCTTTGACTCAAATACATCTGATGTTGCTCTCTAAGGCTTTTAACTCAGAGAGTCCTTTCGTTACTTCTGAGTCCACCACTCAGAGGTTCTTTCATTACCTCTGAGTCCACCACTCAAAGGTTCTTTCATTACCTCTAAGTCTACCACTCAGAGGTTCTTCAATACTTAGCCTAATTTCTGTTTAAATATAGGAGCTGATTACTGGGCACTTAATCGGCCCAACCATCTCCCCCTATTTGAATATAAATTATGCTAAGGTAATAATTATTGTAAGTGAGTACACAGCTTCTTCTTACACATAATTGACAGAAGGATTAACAAAAGAAACTTCATTGATTTTATTACATTTTAGCCCAAATCATCTAGGTTCTTTTCTACAGTCTCCCTAGCCTTTATATAATCAATCCTAGCCTCTATTACATAGATCATATTTTTGAACATCTCATCAGCAATCTCTGAGTCAACTTTGATTTGGTTCTGAATGCGAATTAGTTGAATAGTAGGAGTCAGATGAAACTCACTTTCTCTTTGGAAGGCTATATTCGTATTCCTGTTCATGAAGAAGATTCCTGACTCAGGTTCTTTGATGACAATGCCTTCGATCGGCACGACCCCAGGTGGAGGAATCAGGTTCCTGTTCATCCCATCGACTCTGATGTCTTCAGTGACACTATGTCCTTTTACTCTTCTTTTCCTCAGCTGTCATTCTAAAAGTTGCAAGTGCTGGAGGTGGAGGAAGTCCTAGCTTCTTAGCCTGGTCCATGACCCATTGGAATTTTGCTCTTAGACTCTGCAACAGCATATCGTTTGATTTCCCAGTCTTTTTGGATGATAGGGCCTGAACCTCCAGCCATTCACTGAAACCTAGCAACTTTAGCCTGAAGTTAGGGTAGACAACAAGATTCAGAGGATTGTCGCCTCTGGTGATCTTTATGGTTGCTTCCTTATTAGGATTGACAACATAGCTGATCTTTATGATTGGCAGTTAATCAGCTCTAAAAGAGATTTATGTTTGTACTCCTCAATCATCTTGGCTTTCTTTGCCTCATGTTCAATCTATTTCTGAGCTTGAGCCTTTAGTGTGGCTTTATTGAACATCTTCCTCAGTTCTTGCTCTGATTTATCTTTTTGCGCTTTCAGATTACTTATCCTCTTCAGTTCCTTGATTTGATTATTGAATTCTTCTTGGGACAGAGTTCCCTCTAGGGTAATGAAGGACTTTAACTTTGGCATTTTAGGGATATAACCTACTTCTTCTTGATAAGTAACAAGTTCATTTACTTGTTCTTTTACAATGGCAACTTCTTTGCTCTTTACGGGATCTCTGAGAGGTATAGGTTCTTTGGGAGGAGATGGTTAGAACTTCAAGGAAGTGGTTCCAAATAGCTGATTGGTGAAGTTATGAAGTGACTTTTGTTGTTCCTCAGGCTTTAGAAGATGCTTTGGTACAAAGGTGTTCAGAGGGATTAGATTAGGAATGGGAGTCATGACTTTAAATCTTTTTAATAAGGGCTGCTTGTCAAGATCATCATCATCTGAATCATCCTCCATTACGACAGTTCCTTCTTTCTTTTCTTCTGCGTTATGAACAACCAGAGCTTTTTCTTTATTTAGTACAACTTGAGCTGATGGTTGCTCCCCCTGAACAATATCAGCAATGTTGGCCCTTGAGATTTGCTCCCCCTTAGTTTGATCAGGGTGTTGAGCATATTTTTCTTCAGCAGGGTTGTTTTTCTCCTACTTCTCCCCCTAAGCATTAGCCTTTTAAAGAATTCTACTGCCTCTAAGAGGGAAACCATGTCCTTAAACATAACCCTGAGATCATGAACATGTTGGGAGTTGGTAGCCACAGTGGATGTGCAACAAGAGAGCTTGTCTCGAACTTCTTTCATCTCTTTTCTGACCTTTAGTCTGATGGATTTCTTTATGTTCTTGTGAAGGGATTTACTCAGCTCCTTCTATAGTAAAACAAATCTCTGACTCTTTAGTTTGTTGAAGGCATTAAACTCTTTGTACATTGGTTTTAAAAGAAGGTTAGGAAGCTGATCATGTAAGTTCTTCTAAACCTGTGCCTCAACGTGAGGTAACTCCTCTGCAATGGATTTTGAAACAGAACTCTTGATGGAGTCCTTAAGTAACTAAGGGAGAGTATCTTTTAGAGCATCTAAGAGAAGGATAGGCAGTTGTTCTTTGAGAGAGTCAGTGACAAGGGCTGGTAAAGATGACTTGAATTCAGCTGAGGCTTGTTGAACAATAGACGACTCCATATCTCCAAGTTTTGAAAGAAGAGAGTTGACTTCTTCACAATTATGATCCATATGATCTGGAAGACTGAGACGTTCAGCGGAAGCATTATCATCTTGGAAAATGTGGTCAGATTTAGACACTTCATTTTCATG